>JAXDDW010000011.1:1257500-1520000 GCA_034670385.1 Hoplostethus mediterraneus | reverse complement strand
AGGATGGTGATTAAAAATGCATTCCAACAGTGAAGAGAATTTTATGCAAACTTTTGAAATGTAAAAAAAAAAGAAACGATAGGCTTCCTGTTAGCAAAGGTTCTTTAGTTTCAGCTAATGTTAATGGCCATATTTCATGATGAAAACAAAAGAAGTGCACCAATTAATGGCAGTACAACCAACATGGGCGTGACAGTGTCATATCTGAGAGGTCATGGTGGAGAGATATTTTATGGCGTCATTTCTTTATGGACAGAAACAGTCTCTGCTTCTGGACGGCATGAAAACCTTTTTGTGTGATTAGGGAAATTCTATCTGCTTTTTTCATTCATAATTCACAAAAACATAATTTGGCTGGACACCCATCTGATAACCCAGCCATTCTTCGTCTCTCTCTCTCTTACTAAGTATTTCTCTCTCTCGTTTTGTGTGTTCCTGTGTTGTAGTTTTGCGCAGGGTCCTCTGAAGGACGCTCCCAACCTGATCTGCACACCACACACAGCCTGGTACAGCGAGCAGGCCTCTCTGGAGATGAGGGAGGCGGCCGCCACCGAGATCCGAAGAGCCATCACCGGTATGCCACACACACACACACACACGCACACACACACACACACACACACACACACACACACACAGTCCCTGCATGATCCACTCTGGCCCAATCCATGCAAATATAGTCAAACAGATTGTGTCAGTTTCTCCTCAAACCGCTAAACTACCTACCACCCACTCCAAACCCTTATCAACATTATTAACATTATTATTAACTCTGTGTGTGTGTGTGTGTGTGTGTGTGTGTGTGCGTGTGTGTGTGTGCGCGTGTCACATTACAGGCCGTATCCCTGACAGCCTAAGAAACTGCGTCAACAAGGAGTTCTTTGTCACCGCAGCACCGTGGGCCGTCATCGACCAGCCCGGCGTGCACCCTGAGCTCAACGGCGCCGCCTACAGGTAGGGCGTGGACACACACACACACAGCTGCTCCCTTTCTGTTTAAAGCCGACCCGTCTAGGATTTTCTCTTGAGTATATCATCGTCAAATGAATTGTGATAACATCAGCGTTACATCCGGTAGCCCCTCTGAGCTGCTGGCATTTTATATGTCATTTTTTTTCAGTAAGGTAATTGTACCCAGTATTTCAGAAACTGGACCAAGTGAGGATTAAGCAGATTATTGGTAGTGGTGACAGTTTATTTGTTGCTTTTTTATCTGCTTACTCACATTCAATCTGTTCAATTCTATTTTGTTCAATTTGCAAACATTGGTTTAGTCTTTTTTTCCTATCTTACTTAACAATGTTGAATCAATGAACCAATCAGATGTTCAGTATTCTGCTGTAGACAGTGTTGCCCCCCCCTCCCAACATCCCCTCTGTAGTAACAGTGGTATGGGTGACTCCATACCCCGTTGTGGGCCCTTGGTGATCTCAGCATGTCCGCCCTCATGTGCTTCTCTCACACAGCCATGTGACCCAAACTCTTCCGACCCTAGCAACCGGTCTCCCCAGAGACAAAATTAATGCCTAGATCAGGAGCAGGTAAATACCACCATCCGGGCCGACGGGCGTCTTGTCTGGCGGTCCCGGATAGACCCTCTCACCTGATCTACTGTGTGGCTAATGCTGTGTCCCCCTCTTACTGTGCAACCCCCTCCCCTCCCCCCCCCCCCCCCCCCCCCAAAAAAAAAGAAAAAAAAAAGCTGGTTTTAGAGGTGGGAGTGAATGTGGGTGTCCACTAAGCATGATGTGGGTGCCATTCACACGGAGGATGGATGGAGTCGTGCTTGGTGGTTTCCTTCTTATGGGGTTATGGGGAAGTTCAGGCTCTCAAGTGTCTCATCCTTTTCCCCTGTTTTGTTGAATGGTGTTTGAATTTCTCTCTCTAAAGGAATTGCTTAGTCGTAATTTCTCAGATTTTGTTTGGAGCATCCTGTCATTCATGGTGCCGGGCTACTCAAGCTATGAGTCCCCTAGCTGTCAGTGATACCTTTGTCATAGTGTCTGAGCAAGAGAGCAGGAAGTCACCCTCCCCTGGGAGTAACCTCTGGCCTTTCCCCCCCCTCCCCCCCGTCTCCCTCCAGGTACCCGCCGGGGGTGGTTGGCGTGGCTCCGGGCGGCATCCCGGGGGCGTTAGAGGGCATGGTGCCGGGGGGCGTGCCCATCGCCCACACCCTGCCCTCCGGTACACACCCCTCCCAGGCCCCGTCGCCCAACCAGCCCTCCAAACACGGCGAGACCAGAGAGCACCTCACCGAGCAATAACGGCAGAAGAACGCGTGTGTGGAGAGAGAAAAAAAAAAAAAAAACGGCGACATCACATCTCCGAACACAGTCAAGCAACCAATCGATTACAAAGCAAACCGACCAACTGGGACCAAGAGACAGTGAAACTTAAAGCGGCTGCCTGACACTCGGTCAAGCACCTGGGAACAAGTTGAAGTGTTTTCCGGGGCGAAATTTGTACTTTTAACGTTTTTTCGTTTTTACTCTCTCTGTCTCTTTGGGTTCAGTACCAACTTTACTCTTTGATGATGATGATGATGTTTTGTTTTTTAGTTTTTTTCTTTGGGACATGCCTGTTATTCTGGAAGCAGAGTCCAGTCTTTTTAGCGCTCTGGGATAGACTTGCCAGCCGTGCGATGAGACTCTGTCCCGCCCCTTTACACCTCGGAGCTCATGGGAAAAGTAGGCCCACATCTCGACACGCCGATGGGAGAACAAGAGAAAAACTTTGACATCATGTGCTACTTATTCCTTATGGACCTTATCCCCCCCCCCCATCCGCCCCAACCCACCCTCTTCCCCGGTCCTACAACCCCTCCTCCACCCCCCCCCCACCCTCCTTATGTAACTGATGTGTGTTGTTTAGGCCCCTCTCTCTCAGTCCACTCTGTATTACGCCTCAGAAGAGAAGTTTGTTTTCTTTTGATCTTCAGTGTGAAAGGCAGAAATGAGACTAAAAATGGATTATCGACTTATATATATTTATCATTCATCAAACAAAAGGAAAAGACAAGATTGCTCATCACTAACAGTAATCTAGAGAGTGAGTTTTAACCCTTTCCTGACAGCTACTATGGGGTGTCACACTTATCAGTTACAGGTATGAACCTCTAGAGGGCACTTTCACACAGTGTGAGGGACTTCTCCTCTCCACACTTGGCCACTAGGATGACGGCAACGTTGCTGCATCGCTCAACGTTGCTGAGTCGAACTGTAACGGCTAGTTGAGAATAAAGTCGATATTGTTTGAAGCGGGAAGCATTCAATGAAACATTCGCTGGTCCAAACGTCTACTACCAAGAACTCTTTTTGCTTCATCATTTATCACAAGCTAATAAAATCTTATTGTAAAATTATACTTTATCAAACATTATTACACAAATAAAAGTCCCCTTTCAAAGTAAAAGCACTTCCAGTAGTGTCACTAAGGCATAGAGGACCATAGGCAATATCTGGTAGTAGTTGTTAAAAGACCAAAACAATTCACTCTGTGTGTTAGGAGCAGACATGTGTTACTATATTAATGAAATAAATGGTGTGAAGTTTGAGAAAACCTTACCAGATGGTGTAAACAAGATATTCTGATAGATTTCAATGTCATACCAGCATTTCTCAAAGATCTAAAAATGTTGCTTTGTATCAGTTGTAAATAATGTATTCTTGAAGAAAAAGTATCAACTGAGTAAAAACAAATGTATTAGTTTTTGATAAATGATGAAAACAACAGTTCTTGGTGGTGGACTCGGACTCTTGGACCCCTCTCTATATATTTGACTGTAATTGCTACCTGAGTTTGAGTTTCTCTGAATCTGTTTGAAGTGAAGGACTTGTTTGATTGTTTTGAGTTGATAAAAAGTGGTAATGTGTTCATTAGGAAACAAAAAAGCCTCGGTGAGCCGTCAGGAAGAGACGTGGTGGTCAGTGCTACCGCTCCTTTTGACTTCAAGAGGACGCTTCTGATTCTTCTGTGTTGTTGAACGGACATTTCTGATGACGACCAATGGACAACAGATCTTTACTTTCCAGATTGATTCAACGGATTGTGATCCCCCCCGCCCCGCCCCCCTCCCCTTGGACATCAGGCCTTTTTCTTTTTTTAGCACACTTCACACCTCCACAGACAGGAAAGGGTTAAAGCAAACTTCATTCCTTAATGACTCAGGAAAACACTTTTTTGCAGATATTGTTTATTCCCAAAATTTTGTCTTGAGGAAAAAAAAAGAAATTACTAATCTGGGTAGTCTGGATATTTTCTCTCTTCCCTCATCCTTTCCATTGTGGTATTTTTATATACAAGACGCATCCCATGTTTTTGGTGTTAAAAGAGTTTTGAAGAGTCCTGTTAGATTTGTATTGCCTAGTTAAATGTTCCTATAACCATAGTCCTATGTGATCCACCCTCTCTCTCCTTATATTTTCTTTGTTCTATTGAAGGCCAGGTTCTTTGGGGCATCCTGTACTCTGTAAGAGCAATAGCAAAACTCCAACTTAGTGTCCCAACAATAGCAGAAGAGACAGCCAGCAGTATGTTTTGTTTTTAGTGTGAGTATTTGTATTTGTTTCTTGTACAAGGTGAACATTTAGCATTCAGTGCAGTTCAAATAAAAGATACAATTCTGAGAACCAACTGTCTGGATTGACTGTGCTTGCTTAATACTTGATACTCTATCAGCAGTGCAGCGTGTCTTAGATCCCAGTCACTTGTTTGTTCAGTGTGCGATATCCATGTAATCCCGTAGGATGTCTAGTTTCAGTTTCTGTCACAAGGGGGCGCCGTATATCAAGCGGGTTGGAAGAAAATGAGCAGCAGTCTGGACCAGATTTCTGCAAAGGATTTAAACCCTTTGAAAATTGTCCTCAGTCACAAGGGAGCCTCCCACAAAAGGAAATATAGTCTAGTATAGCTCAAACACATTTGATGACATTCAAAGCTGATTTGGGAATATGTGTGCGCTAAAGTACATACATGTACAGATGGTCAATGAAGTTTTAAAAAGGTCAAGATCTGTCTCCAGTGAATTACACCAGTGGCACTTACTGTGAGAAATGAGTGTGTGTGTGTGTGTGTGTGAGTGTGTGTGTGCTCAGTCCTGCTGAATGAGCTGAGCAGAGGGAACCTGAACCAGCTGGAGATCAGGAGGAGGGAGAGTGTGGACGTGTGAATCCACTGAAGGGCAGTTCAGCTGAAGACAACCTCCTCCTGTACCCGTAACTGTTGACAGTTACATCTTCATTGCAACGAAGGGAGAGATTTTTTTTTTTTGGTTTATGGGTAAGAATCAGATGTTGGCCTAATTCTTTCCAAAATAAGACTATGCATTGTTCTTAACACAGATGTTGTATAAATTCAGGCTACTGCTCTACACTGCAAAAAGTGCCTGTCCATCGTAACATGTGATTTTGGCCATTATTCTTGAAGGACAAATGCCTATGGGGGGAGATATGTCCGTGTTAAGTGTTAATACAGTTAAACGAGGCAGAATAAGGGAGATATGGCTCAGACAGTTCAGCCGGTAGAGCATGAGAGTCTCAGTCTCAGGGAACTATCACCTTTGTAAGACCTGATTTTTTTTTTCACTTTAAGAAAAGATTTAAACTAAATAAGTTTGTCTAGTCTTAATAGTATGTGTACCTGTGCATTGTTGACTGTGTCCTTGTGTGTGTGTGTGTGTGTGTGTTGTGGCTCAATTCATCAACACATTGGGTGGCGAGACATGAATTTCCAATTTCACCTAGAGGTGCTCTTGTGTAAACTGTCAACTTGGTAATTTATGGAATACTTTTAGTAATGTAAGAAAAAACCAGACTGACTTGAATTACTGTGTCACTCCAAATACAACAGTCTGTAGCACTACCAACCCAAATACATTTAGAGAGAGAAAAACAAAGCCAATGACAACAAGGAGGATGTGAGTGAGTCAAATTTAATGTTAATGCACTCCATAGAAAGAGGCAGTGTTTGGTTTTCTTGTTTCCCCACCAGCATCACCACCACCCACTCTAACATCAAAATGAGGTACTAAATCACACATAAAAATGTAAATAAACTTGTACATTTTTTTTCCTCACAGAATGTATGTCTATCTGTGCAACATAAAATTCTTCAAGATTGAATGAATCAAAACAACAACAAAAAAAAAACAGAAAAACGCGCCAGAAGAAAGACAATGCTTCTGCACACTAACTCTCCTAAACAAATAAATAGAATCCAACCTTGGGAGGGTTTTGCAGAAGGCTTGCAAAGGGATTAACAATCAGGAAAATAGATGCTCTTTAAACCTTAATAGATACACAAGGGATATAATGCGCTCGCTTTCAAGCTAAATTTCTGTCAGGCAATTCTCTAAATAAAAGTTTCTTATCAAGTGCAGCTGTGGGATTTCCTTAAATATATTTTCCTATATGTACTAGTATTTCTCTCTGGTCGAGTGTTGCTGTTGTTTTTCTAACAAACGAGGAGGAAAATCTGAGGACGGGGGGGGGGGGGGGGCAAAACTAAGAGGAAAGCATACTGACTGTGCTTTCACCGGAGCAATAATCAGGATTCTGTTCCTGGTGCTGGTATTTTTTCTATCACAGAGCTTACAGAACACATGCATTATTAAGTTAAACGTTTAAATTTGGGGAATGGGGGGAGAAAAAAAAAAAAATCTTGATAATAAAGGTACTCTTCCAGAGCCCACGGGCCACAGTGGGTGTCCAGTCTCCTAGCTACAAGTGCTCTCTCTCTCCCTCTTTCTCTTGCCTGTCACTCATCTTCATCCTCCTCTTCCTCGCCGTCGGAGAGAGAGGCACAGGGGTGGATCTGGCGGTATCTGTCGAGCCACTTCTCCACCATCTGGGTGACCAGGGGGTGGTTACGACGGCGGGAGCTTTTCTGCATGGCTGCCAGCATCCCTCCTTCTGTCACGCAGCAGTCCAGCCATTCCCTCAATAGCTTTTCCTGCTGTTCCTCGTTGCCCATCTGAGTCACAGACAGAAACACTGCATCACTCGTCATGGAAAAAACACGGGACGCATTTAAGACTTGCAACTACCTGTGATCGTCACAAAGCTCACTACCAAGGAAACATCCACAACACGCACAGTATGGGCCGGATGAGAGCCAAGAGCCATGGCAACCTGACGTCATAAGCTACACGACACTTAGCATCAACCGTGTCTACTAATCCCTACCTCTTGCGCGGACAGGAAGTGAACGTGCAGGAGCTTCCTCTCGCTGTCCACCAGTGGCAAGAAGGTGATCGTGACGTCGTCGTCTGTATTGAGGTTGGCGCCAGCGCCGCGATTGTCATAGCCGTCGTTCTCCATGGCCACCAGGGCTGAGAAGTGGCCCCGCGTGTACCCTAGGGCAATGGGGCTCTTCCAGCAGAAACTCTGCTCCCATAACAGAGGCAGGTACACACCTGGAGACACACGGTCACAGACAACACACGCCAAGTCAGACCAGCTGGGAACCCAAGCAGGATATGACAAAGCCCGAGTCTGTCACACTGAAGCTGCCAATTATAACAGGCCCTGCAGTTTAACACTCAGATTACAGTGTGTGTGAATGCTGCTCGCAGCTAAGCGCCATCCAGTATTTGACCTGACACTAGCAGTGACTGTTCCAGCCGGAGGAAAACAACTGGCCCATTGTGAGCAGTGAGAGCAGCTCTGTGCTCCATGGTGCCCTGCTTTTTCATGACTACATCCTCCCTCCTCCTGTGTGACTTGGCTTCTACTGGGCCCACTTCCTGCTCCAGACACACACTACCAATCACTGGCCAATTAGCCTGCAATGCAGAGTGGATCCATGGCACCAGTCACCGTCTCATCATAGCTCATTGTCTGGCCATTACTTCACACTGCTCAGAGACCGACTGCATTGATTTGCACCGGTATGTAATGAGTCACCAGTGGTGATGTTTTATCTAGATTAGTCCAATATACTGACTTAGACCACAATATTTTGTATCAGTGTTACATAGCAACTAAGCATCCCTGGCTTTTGCCCCCCCAGCGTTCATATGAAAGTCATAAGACTCACTGTTCAGTCCAACATAACAGACCACATGTCATGTGATTAGGTGACTCATCTCATAGGGTCAAGGTGTATGGAGTCAGTATCCTACAGCCAAATCAATTAATGGCTTTTAAAAAGGGGCAGTACGCTGAGGTCAGGTTAGTGAACCCTTTTGAATTCCCTTCATAAATTGGTCCTAAAATATGGTCTGATCTTCATCTAAGTCACAACGATACATAAAAAGTGATTTAACAAAACACAAAAAAATGTACTTTCACATATTGTGCCAACAGACTACGCTGAAAAAGGTATGTGCACCTCTAGGATAATGACCTTGTTTGTTTGTGCTAATATGTTCAATAAAAATATGTAAAAGTACATTTTCTGTATGTTATTTGTTAAATTCCATTGTGTTTATCTATTGTTGTGACTTTGATGAAGATCAGACCAGATTTTAGGAGCCATTTCTACAGGAATGCAGGTAATTCGGGGTTCACAACTTTTTGTCACACCTGTACAGAAACATCAATCATCACTATAAAAACACAACCCTTATAAAAAGGCTCACCTTGAAAACGAGTGTAACCTAACGTTTCTCCACGGAAACTCTTGTAGTATTTCACTCCGTAGACTATGATCGGTCTGCGAAGAATGTGTGCAAGAACAAAAATGTGGGTCTGCTCCAGGCTGGCCCCGGGCTGTGCGGAAAAAAAGGCATAAAAAAATACAATACATAAGTCATTGGTGAAGAAGTAAATGTAATCGTGTGTTTTTCCCAATTGTAAATTCAATATTCAGACAATTAAAAACAGTGAAAGAGGCACTAAGACCAGTGACTGCCAGGCACTGTTTTCAGAGCGTCCCATGGGGCTGAGGCGTATACCAAGGACTCATAACATCGCAGGTTTGAGTCCTGACCTTTATTGCATGCCACCCCACACCCCCACACACATCCTGTCTGTGTATAGGAAAGTATGGGTCTCTCCAGGTTGTTTCCAGGCTGTGGCTGGGCATTGTTGGCATCCTGTGGTCCCCCAGTCCTGCTAGCTAGGGGGATCCCTCTCCGAGTAGCCCCTCCCAAGGTTTCTTCCTTGTCCTCTGCGAGGGTCCAAGGTTGTTGTGTGCCGTCATTTACTGTTTTCATAATATGGGTGTGGTGAAGCCCTTTGAGACTGTAACCATTATTAAGGGCTATGCAAATAAATTTGACTTGATGAGTACGCTTCTGCACAACTGACTGTGTTCATGATTAACTACCTACTGCAGTTTGGTTGGCAAAGCAACTTGTTGAAGAGTTGTTGCTATGGAGCTAGCTAGCATTAGCCAAGGGCTTCCCAACAAGCTGAACGTGTGAATGCTTCCAGGTTGGAGCAATGGGAAATCTTCCCTTTCTGCTTCATCCGACATCACATGAATGTACCAGCAGCAGGTTCAAGCCTGTTCTCTGGGAGTTGTTAAAAGGCATTCTGGGAAATGTAGGAAATCACAGTAGAAGTAGCTATGGCAGGTTCAGGGAAAGTGTGTACGATAAAAAGGTAAATTATAAAACTAAAAAATGATCAAAAAAAATAACTCCTGGAATGCACTGAACATAGATCATATCCTCTCATAAGTTTTGGAAACAGCAGGGTTTCCCTCAGCACTTTGGCTGAGACATTTCCAGAATCAATATGTTTCATTGTATCATTGTTTTCATTCATTTCATGGGGACCAAACGGTCAGCTGAGGTCCAGAGTGAATAGAGCGGTTATCAGCGACATCTGCAGGACAAAAGGTGTTAATGAAAGTAGAGGGGAGCATTATTTTGATTATGATACAGTGAGCTCCACCACATCCTTATTGTTATATTTTGGCAGTTTTTCTTAGTTATTGGCAAATCAAAAAATGGAAATTGAACGAAATGAAACATTTACAACGCAGCTGTGATATTAACGACCCCCCCCCACTTATAATTACCTGGCTGGCCAGGGAGAGGATGAACGCCCAGTCCTCCTGCCATTGCTCCTCTTGCAGGGAGAAGTGCAGGCCGAAGCTCTGTGAATACCACGACTCCCACTCCTTCCAACGTGTATAAAACCTACAAGACAACACATCCATCAGCGGGGTGACCAAAGACCTCTGTATACATAGTACTATTGCAACACACATTACAGGAGATCGTCCCTTATTTACTAAGTACCCAAATCTACTGTATTTGACTGTCAGGGATGTACAGATTCTGGCCAAGAGTATCGGCACCCTTGCATTTTACGCAGATAATGAACAATATCTTCTGATATTGAAACAACTTTCGGTCTTCACTCATCTTTATGGCTTCAAAATTGAAAAGTGGTTATGGTCATGATTTTTGGCACCCTTTTCTAATACTAAGTTACACAGCCTTTTGTAATGATAACTGCGGTAACAGTGTAAACAAATGTCGATAACATTTACAAAACCTTACGGATATCTATCATTTTTCATAACTTTTCCAGTACTGGAAAACCCTTTTCAAATTTTCCTGGAGTTCAGTGACCGAAGGGACCCTGTGCCTCACCAGTGTGAGCAGTCGTGCAGGCTGTCGTGGAGGGTCTTGCGGAGGACAGAGTCCTTGTCATAGATGCCCCAGGTGGCCTGAAGTACAGAGTCCAGCAGGCAGTCCCCGGCTGTGCGGTTCCACAAGGCATACAGCCGACTGTCTAGGCGTGTGCCCAGCTCTAGAGACCAGTTGATGACAGGAGACTCTTCTTCCAACTCTGTACAGAGACAGCCAAACCGACACAGAGGGGTGGGGGGTGGAAACACCACAGGAAGATAGGTGACATGGTTAACCTCAATAATCAGGCTGTGTTCGCGCTATTCCGCTTTTGTCAAACTGCCAGCCCCGGCTTTAAAGTAAAGACAGGGGGAGCAGCTGCAAGGTGGATAGAAAGTATTTTAGGCAGAACAGAGGGCTTTCTAAAAAGGTGAGAAAAGTTACATTTTTTAGAGAGAAAAAAATGTTCATGTTTGTGAACTGAGACACTGGGCTTCACACTAGAATGGCAGCAGACAGTTTACATCAAAAACAACCAGAATGAAAATGGAGAAATCAGTAGAAAAGCTGATAGTAGGTGTTACTCTGATCACAAAGAGTCAGTAGATCCACCACAACAATTCCAATGTGCTTCCATACTAAGTGCCAAAGAGTTATACATAACTCAGTTTGCTGATAGTGGCAACAACTGCTGTCGTTATGGAAACAAAGTATGCATTGCACAATCCACTTTTCAGCAGTTTTTCTACCAAGGATTAGTTGAACACGCCCTTACTCATTCCTCCCTATGCACCAACCAAACCCAGAGCATTTCTCCCCTGTAACCCAATTTATGGAAGCTTAAATAGGTCATAAGACTCCTGAGACCTAAAGTACGACACCAAAGACAGGCAGTGGGAGGATGTACACCATGCACGTGTATGCACATGAGCATGCACGCACAAACAACACGTGCACGTGCGCACACACACACACAAATGAAGGCCTGGGAGTGTCATTGGGTAAGTGCGTAGGAGAGAAACCAGAAAGCTCAATTAGCCTAATTAGAGTGGGAAGAGAAGAGTGAGGCAGGAGGTGGCGGGCTGGTTGGCGACAGGAGAACACAGCAGCAGATTGGGGCTCCTAGACCCAAGTTCCTCCTTCCTCTTTACATGCTCATCTGACGGCTGATGCACTGGGTTCACCCATGCACAGGTCACGAATAGCCACATCATGCATTACATGACAAATCGAGAGGTATGCACAGTTTAAGACTGGACTTGAATAAATGTGATTGGGGATAGGTGGAGATAATACAATAAATATTAGGGTACCTTTCTGTACATCGCGATCCAACACCTCATCAAACAGCTTCTCTTGGGCAGCAGGCGGCAGGTCTTCTATATCTGCAAAGACACATGGGGAAAGTATTGTATTTTTATGCTCATTATAACGTAATGCCTACACTGCAGCAGAGGAACACAAACGGCTACAGTAACGACACAAAGAGGGGATGTCTTCTGGGATTCCATTCATTGGCTGACATTTCGTCAATGGCGCACTGTAAACATGAGCTCTGTACAACATGTTGTGTTTCTGTGTGTATTGAACTGTGCACACACACACAGAGCCAGAACACTGGTGGCTATTCTCTGGCTCAATAGTGAATGTCACTGGCTTTGTCTGAAAGAGACACAGACAGAGCGCTGCAGCTGGCCTGAGGCCAAGTTCAGTCTGCGCAGAAATACTTGGCATAATGTAAACAAAAAAATTCAAATCTGCCAGTGAACCCTGCGTAACCCAGAGGCAGTGGTGGCTCTTAAACGGAATATAACCAGTAGCTCTGAAAAGCAAAGTGCATGTCATTTTAGTAAACACATTATGCCACGGGTGCAGTGAGCTGCTGTTTCTCCACGGCATGGTACAAGGCGGGCCCTCGTTCTTACAAGCCCCTCATGGGGGGAAAAAACATTCAAGATCACACACTGAAATGGTGCACATTTACATCGTTTGGAGGGAAATTCTACAGATGAGCATGAAAATGAATCAGAAATATAATCCCAAAACCACACACATGATTCCTTCTCCATTTTGTGTTGGAAAAGGGAAAGGGAAGGAGTGAAAGGAAGAAATGGAGTAAATGCAGTTTGTAATGTTCAACATCCATCCTCATCTAGGGACAGCAAGCAGACACTAAAAATACACAATTTTTTAGGAAGTACAAGTAATAAAAAAAATACAAATTATGTAAACCTTTTGAGTGTTATAATATGGAGAATTAGCCACAAAAAAAAAGACATTCTTCCTTTCATTGCAACTTTAATAAGGCTAGAGGCAGAGCTTTTATAAATGTAACAGCAGAGGCCACCTCAGCTACATTAATGTCCGTCTATCCCTGACTTGTACTAGTGGGGTTAAACTGACAATACAACAAAGGCCAACACGTTAAGTGATGTCAGCTGCAACCGGTAGTCAGTAGAGTAGTCACCTGCAGGTAGGGTGAAGGTGACCAGGTCAGTGAGGAAGTAACAGGCGAAGTCTCCCTTGCGTTGGTGCAGCGAGGCGGCAATCTCCCTGCGGATCTGTTCTGTCAGCTCAGGGCACACCATGGAGGGGATGCACTTAGCTGCCTGCCGGCTCACCTGGGATGGACACGTACATATGAATGGAAGCTAGAAGCAAGTACACTCAGATGGGGGTGAATGGATTGTTCAGGCACATAATAACACATAAGCAATGTTTTTAATTTTTGAATCTACAGAATGAGAAACCAAACATTTTTGATAAGGCACAAAAGGGGACAGTCAGGTCAGATATCTATTCAAGTACAAATCCTGTGCAATATCATTGTATATATTTGTAGTATTGGATGTTGAACACTGTCATGTGGTTGTTTACAGAAATGACAGAAGCATTACTCCCTACATGGAGGCAGTAAACAGGCCATCTCTTGTCTCCATTTAACCACTTGTGTCATTGTGTGGCCTTCCATGCCTTTCCTAATCACTGCTTGCCCTCCGTGTATACCACATCATCTCTGTGGCATCAGGTCCATTAGGGACCAATGGCAGGATTGCAGCCTGGCTAATCCTCTACCTAATCCTCAGGGTGCACTTCCCCTGTAATTATAGACATTATATCGGCTATATATTGTCCACTCTGCGTCATCACAATGACGGGCCTGCGTGGTTGAAATGAAGAAGTATATAATAACATCTAAATTCCTGCGAACACTTCTGACTTCTCCTTAAATATAACTACCCTGGTGGTTTGGCTTCAAATGCTTCCCAATATAAAGTCCCAAAATCATTAGTTAAACTAGTTAAACATTATTTTTCATAGGGCTAAAATGCTGATGCCATTATTCATTTGTCAATATGAACTTTAAGTGCATGTGTGTATAGGGGTGTGTATGAAGGGGGTTGAATGAACAGACAACCTGTTAAATTGTCTCAGAATACATTCATGGCTTTGGTTCCTCAAACCAGGTGGAATTACTGAAAACTATATAGAGAGTTTGAGAGTTGGTGCCTCCTCATTCCTTTCCGGTGTGGTGGTGAAAGCAAAGCCTTCTCCCCAAGCTTACCTCTGTGAGGAGGACGGCCAGCATGTCCTGCCTCTGGAAGCGGATAGCCAGGTGGACCAGGGTGAAGCCGACGTCAAACGCTGAAGACCGATTGAGAAGACGCACCTCGTCGGCAGTGAGCTGCCGGGCGATGTCGCCACTGGAAGACTTGTAGGCCTCCACCGCTGCCAGGTCTCCTTCTACCACGCCTGCAGCAGTATGGGAGAAGGAGAGTCAAAAAGGGTCAGGGATTGGGAAACGGATGTTGGCATTAAGAGGGTAACGATGGATCAGTGCCTCACTGTATTGGTACAGTCATTCTGTAGAGGCATTCACACAGGCAGCTGCTTCCCAAAGACTGTAAGGCTTGATATGTGTGGGGGTGATGCACAACCATAGTGTTTAAATTTCATGCTCAAGAAACAAGGGGGCGAGGCCGTTCCCTGAAAACAACAATTCACTTTAAGCACCCGTCATCTCTCTAGTGTTAGCCTCTACACAGACAACCACTGCTGTCAGGCTGACACTCCAACGTAAGACATAACAATACAAGCAAACCCACTGTGCCAAATACCTCCGTCTCCCTTTTAAATACATCTGCAAGGCAAAAAAATCTTAATTTGGTAGACAGAAATGAGAATCCTTTTCAAAAAGAGGCCTATGCTTTGGGAATGGATTAGGCTGGCTTTTGGAGCAGCTCCAGCACGATGTCCCTGCTTGTAATGAAAAGCAAGATGCAACAGACAGCTTGTCATGTTCATTAAAAGCTCTACAGAATCATCCATCAAACTGTGAATACACATCATACTGTTCCCAGTCACCACCAATTAATATTAAAATCTGGAGGGAATTTGCATGGCAAATTCCTAACACGTCAAGTGGAGAAAAATGCGAGAGACATGCCGAGTGAGCAGGGCTCTGTAGCACGTCAAGCCAAAGCTCAGATACGACCTCCAGGCAAACGACTCTAGCTGTAGCCACTAGATGACCCCAGTGTGAGAACAGTTACCACTGGCTAGGCTACTACAAAGCAGAAAGGGAAGAACAGTGGTGCTTACAACGGCTTGCTATCACAGAGCCACACCAGACGGAAGACAGTTTGTGCACGTTAAGTGTGTGCTTCCCCCCTCCTGAGGCCCTTGTCTCAACATCTGTTATAACTGAAATGAATGGCAGAGGTAGCACAGCGAATGCACTGGCTAATTTTAACAGACTCCCTGTGTGAGGACATTCTCTGGCAGTGCAGCAGAGAGTTATGACAAGTTACCTTGAGAGGACTTGGACTGGAACGTGCCAAGAACGTCCTGTCTCCTTTTACGCATGCTGGGTGGCATTTTGAAAACACAGCTCCATAAATAGATGCCAAATGATTATGGTTGGCAAGTGCCATGTTTGAGATCTCATTTGAAAAGGTGAAGGATACTGTGAGCTTCAATGGACAGGTGGGTGGATTAGGGCTACACAACAGGGTTTAGTTTCCACAAGCAACAATCATAAACTTTGGCAATTGAAATATTTAACTTTATTTCATTTTGAAGGCCTGCTATAGGTGAAGGTTGCAAAACATTCTGTATATGACGGTTTTGTTCCCAACATCAACAATGCTAGTAATCATAAACAATATTTGTTATCACAATATTAAGCAAATTAATTGGGATCATCATTTTATCTGGAATCATGCGGCCGTATTTTAGCCTATTATAGTTCTTAATCAATTGAATTGATTGAAATAGTTTTAATCGGTTTTGCTCATCAACAAGATCACTTTCAGGGCTCTAAGGCAAATACAGGACATCTCAATGATCTTTCTCTTAATCAAACTTGGAAAAATGTACACAACTTCACTTGTGTTGCTCATGGGCATGGGTGTTACACAAGTGTTAACATAACGTTTTTATACAGACTCATATTCTCTGCAACAGGAAGACTTGAGATTACAGTCTTTGTTGGCGTAAGTGAAACAAAAGAACAATATTACATAAACAGTGTCTGCTTCCTTTTATGGAAAAGTAGAATCAATGGGATCATCCAAATTTGGCCCAAATAAGCAGCACTGAAACAACATCAAACCTGGAATCTGGGGAATGCTAAAGCGACATGAGACGAAGCTCTGAGACCTGAGGAAGTGCTTGGCCATAATGGGCTGCTAGGCTTAGTTACTTCCCCCATCTCACTTTGAAGAGCCCTGATGTAGCACATGACTGAAACAACTCAGATCCCATAAACAAAACAGATATAGCAAGTAGCAGCAAAGGCATTCAGCATAAAGTCATAAGGCAGTTAATGACCTGGAAACATCTATGTCAGACATATGTAGGGCATAGGTGAATAACCTCACTGGGTCTCGCTGTGACCTTTGCAATATTTGTTTCTATTCCTCAGCTGCAAACACCACATCTAGGCAGACAGGAGGGAGGGCAATCAGTGCAAAGTTCAGGCAGATGCTGATCACGTTCTGTGCTCATGTTTTTCTTTTTTTGACCGGTGCTCATGTCTTGTCAAGGCTATTTTTGCCTCCTGGGTGCTTGGCCCAGCACATAAGCACCACTGTTTACAGGGTCTGTTGACTGGGAGCCAGGGGTAGTCTCTGATCCAGGGGCTCCACTCTCACTCTGCTGCCCAGACGGCCCCATTCATCCCCACCGTGCAGGAAGCACTCACACCCTCTCACTCTCTCAAAGACACTCTCACAGCACACAGCAAGGACAGGCAGACACCCAGGGGTTCAGTGGGGAGTTGGATCAAATTCCTACTAGCCATTTAGCTGCTTGCTGATGCATCTTCATTACACTGCAATTCAGCACCATTTTTGCTCTGGTAATGAGGTATCCCCTCTCTACAGCTGATCAGAAAACAACCAGAAGACAACTTGTGAAATTAAATCTCTCATTTATTTACTACAGCCAGGACTTGCCAACCCCTTGTCTTACTTGCAAATAAAAAAGGTCAAAATTCCTGTTTTATTATCGTGTACTCTAAGGTTTGGAGTCTAAACAATGGTGAATTTGCAGTCATTCATTACCAAAACACAAATGGGTTTACACTACTACACAACCTCGGCCTGTGCAGGGTGAGGTCACGATCTCTACAGTAACAAAAGGAACTAAGAGGAAATTGAATCTACTACCACTGGGACCAAAACAATAAAACTATTGCCTCCGAACGGGAGCATCTCTCTCTACCGTCACAGAGCATGACGTCATGGATAAGAAGCTGTCATTACAATAGAAGGGACATTAACAACACAATAATTGGGGCACAAATAGGGAGCTTTCATACCACTAGGAGTATTCGTATCAGTAGGATTATTCAGGAGACCCATAGAGAGGGGAATAAGGGCAAAAGTATTCTCACACATAATCACAGCCCAGTCAATGCCTTGACTATGTGTAATCATATTATTATGGAATGCACAACTCACCAGCACAAGCACTGAGGAACAGCCAGTCTGTTTTCCTCATTCGGTTTTTAATCTGCTTTAGCTTTTTGAAGTCAACCTCTTGCTCCTCTTTGCTGCTCATGGCTCCAGCTGCTAGCTCTATCCTTTGGAAGTCCATTTTGACCTCCGCCTCCCTCTTGGAGGTAGGTGGGGACCTCCTCTGGCTCTGGCCTCCACTGCAACTCCCCCTCCACCAAGCCCTGTCCTGCTCATTGATAATGGACGAGGGCTCCGCAGGCTCAGCCAACTCTATGGCTTCCTGGTTGTTGGGCTTGGGGTGGTCGCACACAACGCACTTCCTGGTCTGGGGCCAGTTCTGGTAAGTACAAGTCGTGCATGTCCAGTGCTGCTGGTGGGTGTTGAGTCTATTCCTGTCGTTGTATTCCTCACAGGGGTCCACAATGGAGTGGGGTGCTGGGCGGCAGCCTGCTTTGAAGCCTGAGGTCTGGGGGGACTCAGTGGGGCTGCACGTCCTCTGGCGCTGGCACAAGCACTGTGTGCAGCGTATTGCCCGGGGCCAGTTCAGGTAGGTGCAGATCTGACAGGACCACTTATTAGTGGTTTCAGCAGTGCTGGCTGGCCTGACCCTGGGCCTGGCACTGGAGTCTGGGCAAATGAAGAGGCTGCTGCCGCTCTGAGTCCTGGGAGGGTCCCACTCCAGGTCAGGGTCCAGGACAGGGCTGCTTTTGTAGGGTTCCTCTGTGATGATGGGACCCCTGGACCTCTGCGCATGGCACATGGTGCACTTGATTGCAGAGGGCCAGTTTTCATAGGTGCAATAGTCACAGGTCCATTTCATCCTCTGGTCTGTCATCATGGATCCTTCCTCTAGGTCAAGCTGTAGCAATAACACACAATCAGTGATGGAGCATACACAAAAGTCATATTCCTTATGAGGATCCTCTCCAAGGTCAATAAATACGAGTGTACTAACGGTACATTTTTAACAAATCAAACGTGGAGGTTTGATTTGATTTCTCCAGGGCAAGCAATGTTCTTTGCCCAGCAACTCATTAACTGATAGAACTGGTTGGCCATCTTTACGGGTGCGGTGTAGATAAATCACTACAATTGTCTGGCAACTGTTAATTACCGGCCACATTATTGAATGTGGTTTAAAGGGTTGATTCACACGAGTGGTAGCTTCATTGCGTTACCTAGTAATGTTACACTTCTTAGCTTTAGCTTGCCTGCTAGCTAGAGAGCTAACAAGCTAGCTTACATATCAACTTTTAACTAAACGAATTCATTACACATATAACCAATAACCGAGAAAAATATTAATATATTAAAACAGAAAATTGGCAAACTCTTACCGTGTCGCGGTTGTGCTCTTTTCTCGAGTGCTGCTGAAAACCACAACAAACCCTCCCTGTGTCCAGTACTCCTCCTCCTCCTTTATCAAACCTTTCCCAATCCAAGTTATTTCGACCCCTTACTCTCTCACATGTTTACCTTTATATACCCATTAACCTCTTCCAGAATAAACCACATATTGGCAAAGCCCCTGTCTGCCTTTAATCATGTTGCAAGTCCACCACACTCCATGGTTTACATCGTCTCTATGTTGTTTAATGGCGGCGACAGAGAGACAAATGAGTAGCAGAGCCAAAATAAACGCTAGCAGAGCACAGGCAGGCTTCGTCACTAATCATCTGGCTCGGCGCACAATGTGATTGGATCAGTTAAAAGGAGAATACTATGTTGCCTTCACCTCTATCGGAAATACAGGTATTATATTTCCAGTGTAAATTAACGACCTATCAAAATAATAATTGAGACTAGGAAAGTGAGCGTTTTCTATGACACCCGTGTGGCCGAGATTTTACGTTTGGGGCAGAGAGCATCAGAGCCGCGTCCACAACTAATGGTAAACATGATTGCTTTGATATGTTATATGATATTCTTTGCTATTCTGTGAAAATAATTAGTATTACTGTATGATTTTACTGTTCCCTATTTGATTAACCTTTAGTCCATTATGTTATTATTTCCGACCAGAAGCGCTTGAATGTTCTTGCATTTACTCCTTCCGAAAAAGGGCAAAAACGTACGAGCTTTACGCGGAGCACGTAAAGGCAGCATGTGTCCAGCGTCCACGAGCTGCTTATCATTATAGTAGTTGTGGATTAAAATGTTACATGATTTCATTAGTAAAACATTATCTAAGGGGATGTAGTGGAGGGTTAACCTAAACCCATTTACTTACACCATTTTATTTGCAGAATAGAGTTCACCCATTTGTTTAAATTGATATGATATCTGATGATATGGCCTTTAAAAACATAAATTAATGCTTTGATAGAATGGATAATTGCTGATGATGACTGTAACTTGTGGATACTTGTCGTTTTTATTTTATAAATGTCATATTTTGGACACGCCTCCTGTCAAATTACGTCACAGAAAGACATGGCAGCCTACTTGAGCCGGCTGCATCACGTTTCACTCCACGTCTCAAACGTCGATAAAACAGCTCACGACCTTGTGTCTAAATTCAAGTTTAATTTGTTTGCAGCTAGACTAACCGACAGGACCAGGCAGTTGGCTTTCAGAAAAGGAGCGGCGGTATTCGTCGTGAATGAGAGATTAAACCAGCCTGCTCTGAGATGCTTCACAGGTAAATACTCTCCTCATCCAAACCGGAATAACTGGGGGAAATACGCCAAGGACAACCACGTGCAGTGTCTTTACGATGTCAGCCCACCGTACTCCGTGGATACTGTATGTAACGTGTGTTTCGAGGTCGAGGATGTGGAAAGGTCATTCAAGGCTCTTCGAAATCAAGGCTGCGATTTCCTGGTGCCTCCCACGGCCGTTCAGGACGAGAAGGGGCTCGTCACCTACTCTGTCGTTAAATCCATCGTGGGAAATGTGTGCCACACACTCATTGACAGGTCTAAATACGAGGGGGGCTTCCTTGCTGGGTTTGATGACATTGAAAACGTGAACAACAGCAGTCTGGCAGCTGGCAGCAGATCTTGTCCGGTCACACATTTTGATCACATAACCTATGCATGTCCGAGGAAAACAACAACCCAGGTCATGCAGTGGTACGAGAGGCTTTTCGGTTTCCAGAGGTTCTTCATTGGTAGGTGAGGAACAGTTTAGTCCATTTCCATTGCAAGACATCCCACTGATCTGCTCTTTATTCTGTTCAACTTGACTCATGAATGATACAGTTGCCTGTTTGTTTTCCTGAGTAGTAATGAAGATGTGGATGAAGGTTATGTCCTAAAAGGCGATGGCATTGGACTACGTCTTACTGCAATGGAGTACTGGAAGTGCAGTAAAAGAGGAATCACACTTCCCTTTGTGGATAAAAAAGAGCCTGACTGCAAGTTTGTCATTGCAGAATCACTTCCTGATCAAGGTAACACCCGACATTTCATCTTACAAGGTTATATTAGATTGAGTCTTCAGTTTCCACCATAACTTCTTAATATTATTACCCATTCTGCATCCACACAATTATGTGCATGTTGTTGGTGTATTTGTGTGTGTGTGTGTCCTGATTTCAGGCAGGAACCAGGTGGACAGCTTCTTGGAGCAGCACAGGGGTCCAGGGATCCAGCACATTGGACTGTACACGCAAGACATCGTCTCTACTGCACATACGATGGCCGAAGCTGGCGTGCAGTTCTCCTCCCCGCCTTCTGCCTACTACACGGAGGTTTGCCTGACATTTCTAAGAATTGCACCGTGACTCAACTCCCATGCAAAACAGGCCAACGATGATTCAGTTACTACAGGAAACGGCCCATGTATTATTCACCAAGTTTATTATTGGATTGTTGAATGTAATGAAATACCGACTAAAGCCACATATTACAACCTCGGGTTTCTCTATAAATAGTGAAACAGCAGCTAAAGAGTTTTGTGGAGTAGCAAAGTTTTCTGTCATTTTCAAATTGTCAGTAGGCACCGTTACGGCTAATGGTATAGAACGGCTGTTGGAAAGCTTGCGGTGTTATTTCTGCCACCGTGGTTAGCAGCCTCTCTACCTGTCCTCTGTGCTGCGACAGGTGGGCAAACAGCAGGAGATAGAGGAGGCAGGACACAACCCCCAGATGCTGGCCCGGCATGGCATTCTCCTGGATACAGACCTGCGGCAAGATCCCTCATCACAGACCGCGTCCAGTGAGAAGAGAAGGTGAGAAGCAATATGTACATCTCCTGTTGAATCCAGTAGTGTATCAAGTAAAAGTGCGCCTTAAGGTGTTCGGTTATGGTTATCGTGGAAGACTCACTCCTTTATCTTATTGTGCTATTCCAGATATCTCCTGCAGGTGTTCACCAAGCCCATCTTTGCAGAGGACACCTTCTTCCTCGAGCTGATCGAGCGAAGAGGGGCGTCGGGTTTTGGGGAGGGGAACATCAGGGCGCTGTGGAGGTCGGTGCAGGCGTACATGGAGAAGGACAGGGGAGAGTCTGAAGGAGAGAGCACTCCAAAAAACGTGCAAACGGCTCAGCATTAGCCATGCATTTTTAACTGATGCAGTATAAACTTATTTAATGTTTTTTGTTTCTTGTACGTGTAAATGTGTGAGCACGTTTTGGGGGAAATTATGTCACATATGTGTAAAATATTGACTTCAATGTGTAGTTTTCCTCAAAGCATGCTGTATGTTGATGATGGATTTACTGTTAAATCTGTTACATATTGCACTTTCAACAACCAAAGTACAAAATATATATTGTATTACATTTGTACATCTAACCATGACTGAACTAACCAGATATATAAAATAGCACTGTGAGCAAAGTGGTACAAAATAAGGAAAGTTACTAGTCATGCTGCACATGAAATGTTAATCTGAAAATATGCTTCTTTCACTGTATCAAAGCAAACTGGCATTACCAGACCAACTGTCCTCGAATAAATCTGTCATAAACCATTTCCCCACGGCGGGATCAATAAAGTTTATCTTATCTTAAAAACTATACTACTCTGTTCTCCCTGTGTTTCATATAATGTGGGTGGGCAATTCTTCAGACCGCCCCTTGACTCTCTGTGCCATCTCAATAGAAAGCCACCATATGCATTACGTGTGTTTAGAAGAGGGACGTTGACTAGTTTGTCATAGTTGAGTTGTATAGTGATACTAGATTGATAGGAAACATTACACACGGTGAAAGTTTGTTGAAAAGGAAGACGGCGATTATTAGTGACGTGACATTTCCATCCAAACTTCATAAAGACTCAGGTCAGAAACTGGTCTCAGCTCAACACCCCTCTGCTCACGCCGGCCCCTATCCCTTGCTTACCCTGTGAAAGAGTCATTTGAGCAGTTACTGATGGAACAGCTGCTCCTCTTTGCAATGCTTGTAAGCTATGAGGGTTTAGTGATGTGCATGATTTGGCAGAAAGATGGCTTTAGAGCCTCTTAAGAAGGGATCCCAAAATCCATTGAGATGTGCCAGTTCAATTAACTTGGATATGAACATTATGGGCTGAGGATTAGTTGGATAAATATGGGTAGAAGCAATGTAATTTAGAAGGTTTCTATGAAAACCATATGCTCTTTTCATGTTCTCACTCTACATTAGTTTCAGTAGACCTCTATCCCACGAACTAGTCAGAGAATGATTTGCACAATATCCTGTATTTGAATGCTGCAGGCTGCAGCAAGTCAATTCGTAACTGCATGTACTTCTGCATTTTGTCAAATGGTGTCACTGTGTTTCTTTCACTTACTTACAAGTGTCACACTCTTGGCCCAACTGAATTCATGAAAGACCTGACTGACAAATATTGGGGTTGTGTACATTAATGGAAAGCACATGAGTTCTATGAATGACACATAAGAGGAGTTGAATCCTCTCAGCGTTGGGATTGATTTATGGTACAGTATTGACAGAGAGCAAACGTTCTATTAAAATCTTTCTTTATCATGAATTTCTGAATGGTAGACAAACTTATGTGATGTTCACTTACATCAGGGATAAAGAACATTAACTGTTCTTTAAAGTTAAAAGGGTTAGAAGGGTTGGCTTCTGTAACAAGAGTCCTTTAGCCATCTGTCTGAGGCCGGTGTGAACCACAGATGGCATACAGTATTCTGCATGGGGTCTCCGGACTGGGACTTGGAAGCTCACTTCCTATTTAGTGTTACCCATATGGTAGCCGCGGGCTTCGTTTGATCAATGAGGAATGACAAAAGCAAGTAAATGAACATTTTTCCCTGAAGATACCTCTATTATATGGAATATATTACAATTCTGTTCTATCCTGTGGTCTTTTCTGTACGCCAGTAGGTATGATTGGTCAATACTGCCCCCTATGGTTGCATTAAACACAACACAGTCACATACTGCTACACTTGTTGAATGGTGGGACTACTATTCTGTTATGACCGTTTAAGTAACCAAGCTGTTTTAAAACTGCCTCTGTCAAAGGGTCATCCATTTAGGATAACTGCTAGGGTTTGCCATGCCACAATGAGGTATCCAGTTGGTAAATCTATGGATGGTGCAGAACACAATCCAGACCACTGATGGGGTCTTGGTATTAACAAGTCGGTCACCCCCACAGTGTAGCCTACATAGGGGAAGAGACAAATCCTTGGTGCCCTTTAACACAAGGGGTAGACAGTCTGAACCTTCTAGGCGGACAGTCTGCCATGCTGTAGGAGATTAGTGACACACAACAGATGTGTTCCTATGATTAACAATAGTATCTGCCAGGGGTGAGCCTCAGCTCCCCACCCCTCTGAGGCCTAGTGTATTAATGTCAATCCCCACAAAGTAAATGAACATATATGATGTGACAGCAATGTCACTGTTTTATTTTGGTCTCCCAGAGTACTACTCTTGGGACTCCAATTAAGATCCAATGGTGTTACCTTTTAAACATACTAAAATTAGCACAGTTATTGTCAGGGGTAAGCTGCATATTGTTTTGCTGAAAATAGTGTCTTGTTATGAAGAGTATATGCAACAAAAGAGTGCTTTAAGAGTGATGGGCTGGGTGGGGCTTTAATGGTGTTTAGATTAAATTTAAAAATGAAGACAATTTAAAAACTACAGCTTTGATCTGAAACAAGATGACAGTTGATGGTGTCTGCCTGTATTACTTTGACTGAGGTCACAGCATATTTCCGCCCTAATAGTGAATACTAGTGAATAAGACCCATGAATGCCATGATAAAGAAAGCACTTTCTTTACTCCCTGGACCGAAGAACATCTGTTTGTAATAAATGTATTTATTTAGGACAACCCCTTATATTTGGATACTGGCGGCTGTTGGTTATCACACACACACACACACACACACACACACACACACACACACACACACACACACACACACGCGCACGCACACGCACGCGTATGAGCGCGTTCATACACTTGGAAACTCTCATCATGTAACACCGTTGTCTATATGTACACAAAACTGTGATTACTTTTCATTACTGCAGTGCGGATCAAACCACTAGTTACTAGTGTTAGGGGAACACAAGGAGAAAAGTGATGCAAACCCCTTACAAATACTCATCTTTTACTCTGTACCTCCCAACTACATCAGCCATACTTTACCAATAAACAAAAAGGAGTGAAGAAATCCACATTAAAGTGATAGATTTAGTGTTGGAAGCTAAATCGTTAGACACTCCCCCCCTGTAAGAAGTGGTATGTCCTAGTGTATGTTGTCACAGCGTCATTAGCGTGCAAAGTTGGGCACTAGTGCACTGGGGCAATGTTGTAGTTGCAAGAGCTGCCTGGAGCAGGACGAGAAGTTACTGCTCGTCTAGCTTCCTGTCTGACGCCTTGTTTTGCCTTTGTGCAAAAACAGAACTCAACATGGTCAAGAGCAACTAACCAACTGCTGGCGTGTCAGTCGTTGGCTTCCCGAGATGTTCAGCGTGATGCTTGTGAGTGATAGTTTTTAGCAAAGTAATGTTACTTTCTGAGCTGAGTTACCTTAGGAACTGGCTAGCCAAAGTGCTCCAGCCCAGAGAGTGTGAAACTACGTTACTCCTCGGTGTTTTGAAAGTCTGGGATTCACACGCATGGCGATTGATATGTACGGTAATAGTTTGTAACAAGAAATGAAACCGTCCACGATAGTAGCGGGGTGTATCCAGCGTTGTGGGAAATGAACCTTGCTCGCATTCACTTAGTTAGCTTAGCAAAGTTTTCCTCATGTGTCCACTGCCTCTGCTTTGTCCCCTTTTGTCTTGTATGGGTCATGGAGGTTACTGCTTCTCTTGGCTGCTTGGGATGAAAGTTTTCTGCTCTTTCTTTTTATGTGTATGGAGTAACTTGACATAGTTTGCTGTTGGGATTGTGTGATGAAATGTTGCCTGAGTAGATTAGTTTAGTAATACAGCTGTCAAAAGCAGGTTTACTGAATGTGAAAAGTGTTCAAAACAATATAGAGACTTAAATACTTTGCTGGCAACCATCAGGTTTTTATTTCATATTCCTGCCAATATGATTGTATTCACCTTCTTGGTTTGGCAGCTGACAATAACTTATACGTGTAACGTGTTGACTAAATCAGACTAGATGACAAGCTGCCAAGTGTTCCACGAAGTCTTTGCAACATGTGGCATTATGAAATACCTTCCTTTGCTCAAAAGCATTTTCCTGTGACTTGCCAAGCCTTGAATTGCAGGAAATCTGCTCTGAAGTTGGATGCATATACTGCACACGTACAGTGAGATAGGTCAGTGTTGTTTTGTAGATGTTTAAATAACTCTTCCACAGTCCTGGGTTTGTGCATCCATATGTGAAACCAGAGTATTTGGCCATGTCATCTGGGTTATTTAGTCCCTCTTGCTGGTATGTTACAGTTTGTGCCGTTGCAGTGGAATGTTGGCTTATCTCTATCTAGCTAACCTTCCCCTCAGGTATGAAGACAGGCCTGGCTGACATACAATACAACACAACACAATTTGCAAATGTAGTACTCAGGACAAACACAGCTGAACTCTTGTCTCATGAGTGTCCCACAACCCACGATCATGACTGCTGAAGTGCTTAATGTGGCTTATAGATACACAGATTTTGGTGAAGTGGAATAGAGAAAACGGTTGGGGCGTACAGATGTTCCGATTTTTCGTTTGCGCAAGTACATTTCATATTTTGTCATCAGGAGTTTGAGCTCAAATCCTGTTTGCTCTGTAGCCTGTGTGTAACATTCTGTGAGCTCCCGTCACACCAATTTGCGTGCCAAACTCATTTCCCTTTCATGAGGGATTTTGGAAAAGGAGTGTAAGGGACTGTTTGTGCTGGTTACTTGGACTATCTCAGTTTTCAGGGCCCTTTTCTTCCCGTGCTGAGAGGCCTTCACCTGGAGAGCTGGCAAGCTAAGTCACAAAACTGTTTTAGTTGAAGCACAAAGCAAGTGGCCTATCACACTGTGCAGATGATTCCTCCTTCCTTTGCCCGTATCGCTGAAAATATTTAGACATTCTTTGAGGTTCTCTGAGATCCTGTGTATCATTATGCCAAAGTTATGACATTGTTCAAGCACTATCGTGAAAAAAAAAAAAAAATGCGGTTCCTGTCTTTTTCAAGTTCCTATGTCTGGTCAGTGGAAACGCACTGTGGGGGAAGGGATGAAATCCTGCACGTAAAAAACTTCGAGTGCTCCTTCTCCTCAAATTCTTAATTTTGATTGAGTACAAATAGGCCTGTGTCCCGTGGATATGACTTACTCCAATTTTAGTCCCATTAACATGCAGTGCTACTCTGCCGTGGAAGCAGAGGCACGCTGCGTCTCTGACCCTTTGTGATGAACAGACTTTTTAGATTTAGCATTTACGTAGACAGCATTTCTCTCCAACTTGGACAGGTCTGCTGAAAGCCGTGTTTACAGACCTCAACGAACCTCTTGTTCTGAACAAATGTATACAGTGCGAGTGATTATGTATGAGATAATTAAACAGCAGGCCTTCTTTAAAAACGTAGGCCTCCTTGGCTGCCATGCATAGCCTCGCTCAGCCTTTGTGTTTATGGTAAGTGGGCAGCTGCATGCTTGTGAGACCATGGCTCTACCCCAGGCCCTCCACCAAGCCTGGTCTCCACTATTGAAGCCTCCCAGCTATGCTCATTTCTGACTATTCACCCCCTGCTTTAAATGTAGAGTATGCCTCCCGTTTGACATAGCCTAATTTCTGTGAAAATGTAGGCAGCTGCAGGCTACACCCCATAATGTGTTTCATATATCCAGTTTCAGTTAGTCAGTCATTGCGAAACCCGATGGCGCCTGCCCCTTTGTAGCCACTAATTGATGACAACATTAACAAAAAAAGGTTTCGGGTTTCAAAAAATACCAACATTTTCACAGTGAAAATGATGCACGGTGCTGCAGAAAAAGCAGAGCTGGTTTTCTGTTTTATCAATCATTTGGTCCTCATGCGCCCTCGGTGTCCTGCTCTTTTATGATGTGGTCTGTCTGCACCCCCAACGATCATTACATGCAACACTGCCTGACTGTGCATTAGCCAAATATGGATCATTTACAAGCTTTGTAGGAACATGCATATTTTCTCCCAGCGACTTGAGCCCAGCATGACTTTTACCCAGCGCTCTTTTCCCCAAGCAGCCCAGTGATGAAGTGCAGCACAAACCCCTTAGCTAGGTTTCAGGTTAGACTGTCTCATGTCTCTGTCTCAGGTGCTCAGCAGATGCTCGGATTACTCAGAGGGCCACAATCCGGGGATTGTTCTGAGCAGGACACAGATCCAACTGCCATGCATGCAGCAATGGCAAAGGAGGATTTATGGACGTTCAACTTCAAAACTAGACTATTTGTTTCCAAAAAGAAATAGAAACATGTTGCCCCACTTCACACAGGTTAGAGTTCTATAATGTGACTCTAATCTCAAGGGCTAACTTTTAACAAGGCTAAGAAGTTAACTGATGCATTATTGATACAGTTTTATAACTACTTAACAAATTGCATTGCTCAATAGTCTCGATTGTCAAAAAGTGTTGTTTACCACTAGTTCTCCAAGTGCCATAAGATGGATTAGTATTAGCTTTAATGGTCAGAGTCAGACTCAAAGCTGCTAGATCCTTATGTAATGTTGGCCTAACCCTTGGGATTACAGTCTGAGCAATGTATAGAAAAGCTGCTCTAATTGGAAAATTGCATTTTAAACCTTTCTTAAAGCCTAGACATTACAATAGGCTTCTAAAGTCTGTACTCTTTCTGGGCTTATCTCTGTTTATTCTGTGCCATAGAGGCTCATTTACAGTGTTCTACTCCTGTGTCAGTTTTACAAATGCAAAAAAAAATAATTGAGTAGCCATTAAAAGCCAGCTCAGCCGGCTGTAAATTAGGCCTACGCTTCATATTTGACCTAATCAACTCTGGTTTCCTCTCTTTTCCTGTCAAGCATTTATGTAAGCTATGTGATAGCTTGCTGTTGCAACGTTTGACACAAAATAATGATGGTCGTTGTGTTAACCATAAAGGAAGTTCAAGATGGTACTATTGCAGCCCTGTAGGAAGGTCCCTGTCACTGCTGATCTCATGGCAGCCAGTCAGTCAGTCTGCAGCCGGTTTGCATGTGGTGGAGAGTCAGATCTGAGGGAACGTCCCACAACACCCTTCCCCTACTGGGAGATTAGACTTCTCAGCTGTCACGGTGGCTGCCGCCCCGACCCAGATAAAGACCTATCGGTCCCCAGAAGCAGGAAGGTTCTCACTGTTTCCAGATAACAGCAGCATCGTTGTGGATGTGAGTGTGCTCTGACAGCAGAGGGGTAGAAACATCTATTTGCAATTCCATGAGCTAGACACCTCCGGGCATCAGACTGCGGCATCGGAGACGACTACAGGCGCGTGTCTTGGTATGCCCCCATACATTAGCATTACAGTTTCGTCCGTGCAAGAGAAAGAAGAGGCCATTTGCCAAACCCCAAATGAGAATGCTTCTCAGCACAGGCGTGTTTTCCATTCACAAACTGTCACACAAGTTTTGAATGGATTTCAAAGGCTGTGGGACTAGGTTAGGCTCCTCTAATTCTATGTTGTTCAGCTTCTGTCATGGAGCCAGGAAATCTTCATAATTACGTTAGAAACCTCTCCCACTTAAAGCGCTTGGTTTAGGGTTGTAGAAAACAAAAATTGAATGCCTGAGTGTGAGAATGATGAGTAAATAGTTGGGATTCTCCAAAACACGGAGTAGTGGATCTTGTTTACAGTTTAGAATTAGTGTTGGGCTACATGTGCTTACATTGTCCTGCTTGATTCATTATTCTAGAGATGGAAAACATCATTGCTCATTATTTGGTGTCCTTTTGTATAGTTTACGATGGTGTTAAAAAGCTTGCTTCATCCCCCTGTTGCATGTTGGGATGTGTCGTCGAGTGGAGTCACACCAAAGAAAACATTCTGCACAGGATCTTGGCAGAAAGAAAAATGTGGCTATTTATTTACAGTGACTGAGAATAAAGTCACAGAAAGAGAGAATACACACCTTCCTCTCAGATAAGATTCTGGCTGTTTAACAACACACCCTGTAGGGTTGTTGACAGAATGTGCAAGAATGTATGAGCAAGTTTACACTAAAAGGTTGTGATTGTGTATTTGGAGATGGTTTGCTCTGCAACATTCCCCCTCCAACAATGCGGTTTCTGTCATTAAGGGTCATGTATAAAGGACCATTTCCTCCGCTCAGTACATCCCTAGTTATCTCTGCCTTGGAGCACAGACCTGTGTGGTTAATGGTCACACACAGTAAAGGCTACGCTGATGTGGTCCAGCTCCATACTTTGATCTGCTCTCTTCTGTCCACAGAGGCCACAAGTGAAGGCTGCCAGGTGTCCTCGGTCTGCATCGCTCTCCTCGTAGCACTCGCTTCAAAAGATTTCCATCGACAACAACACCAAGTTGTTTTGCTGATGTGTTATTACTGTTAGTTAGTACGTGTTAGTAATGGAAATCATATGCTACATGCAAACCACCACAAGTCTGTGTCAGCCGCATCAGGGTCTTGTGATGTCCTCCTCCTCCTCCCTCCCCGCCTCCCCTTCACACACACACACACACACACACACACACACACACAACCTCTGATGTCGCCTCTTTTGTTTCCCACGGTGTCTCATCCTCTGCACACAGCGCTCTTTTGTTTCACAGACACCGTCTCTTTCTGTTGCTCTCCTTTTTTTTTTTTTTTTTCTTTCTCTCTCTCTGCAGTTGTTGTCATTCATCTGGCCAACAGACCATCTGACCTTGCAGGCCTCCCGCTATCTCGTCTCCACCCTAACGTTCGTCGTTTGCTTCCCTTACCTTACCCAGCCCAAACTACTCCTGTCAGGTGGTAGTAAAATCATCTGCGGTGATTATCCTCCATAGACTTGCATCTGTGGCTAATCAGCTGTTTTACTGTAATCGGTGCAGCACTAATGCGAAGAGGGTTGTTTTGATAACCGCAAGGTCAGCTATTCCCAGCCAGCCCCTGAGGATTCAATTACACAACTTTGACTTTGCTCTGCTCTGCTCTCGGTGTTCCAGTGTGGAGCACTTTGAAGAAACTCGCTCTCTCAGATGACCGACAATCTTCTAAATTCGCCGGGAAGAACATTAACTAGGTGTAGAGGTCCGCTCTTGGTGACGCGGCAGAGAAATCAAAATGCTGCGTAGTTCAGTTTATAGTCCGCTATATGAGGAGATAGTCTGTGCTTACATACTGTGAGTCTTGAGTGTTTACTGGGAATATTTGTTTGCTCACTTGAGAAATTAAAGAATCCTGTCAAACCGACCTCCCTTGAATTTCCACTTTCCCAGCCACCCACTTTGGTGGCTGTTAGAGGGTTTTGCAAGAGTGTTGGTGCGGAGAGTAAACTTCAAATGCCGAGAGACTGAGAGGGATCTGTGTGTGAGCCGAGCTTGCCCGAGGGCTTAAGAGACCATGGGTTTGGTCTGCAGTGGTGGTGTGTTTTAGAGCCTCCACCTAGGGGATTCCTGTTCTCCACAGCCCAACCGGATTGCGCTCTGCTTATATGGTAGACAGAATGTCAGAAATGTACTGAATTCTAATCCTTTCGCTCGTCTTTTTTTGTGTCTGCCCAGGATTGGACCGAGGAGTGAAGCGCATTCCTGGAGGGGTTGAAGGGGGTGCTGTCCGCGCGTATGAGAAATCGGTCCGCTCGCACCATGCCCGTCAAGATGGCTTCCGGCCACGTTTGCCTGCACTGGAATAGCTTCGGACAGAGATGTGTGTTGCCATGGTGATCATTTACAAGAAAACACTGGAAAAGAAGGGTGTCGACGATGTAACATCCAAACGGCCGGATTTGGGCCCGGTGAGATTCTGTCTGTTTGTGTATGAATTTGTCTGCGGTTTGTGTTGAAATGTGTGAGTGTATGTTTATGTGTGTCTTTGCCAACAGGCTTCAAATGTACTCGGAGGCAAAAAAAACCCAAAACAAAACAGGGTGTTGTTATACATCAGAAAAAATGTCGCTGACCACATTCATCATGCCGCAGCAGTTTGATGGCCACAGGTTATATTTTCCTATTTTGTCAAAGTGAATCAGAGCCTGAATATGACTACGATTACAGAGACAGCCTGTGATGGCATAAGCCCCAATAATCGACTTAACTTCCCCTGAGTCACATTTGCTGGAAAACTCAACAGGCAGGCATGTCAAATCCCAGGCAGCTATGTCAAAAGCATTATTTGGATGTTGCACACTTGACAAAAGGGGATATGTTCATCACAATTAAAGATGATTGCGTCGGAATAGCTCCCAATTGTCATCACCGGGGGCGTTCGTCATCGGGTTTGAATCCTCCATGTTCCATTTACTACACAAAACGACAATGGAGTATTTTAGCTCCACCAGGATGGGGCAACTCTGACTCACTTTCTAATCAGCATCCATGCAGTAGAAACCCTCTCCCTGCCAGTACGGAGTGAGAAAAATTCCCCCAGTAATGTTGACCGAGCTTGCCCTCTCGGCCACGTGAAATGAAGTCATCGCGCATCAGTCAAAGGCATTTATGGCGGGGCTCTCTCTCTCTCTCTCTCTCTCTCTCTCTCTCACTCACTGTTGACATTTCTTGCTTGGTCCTCAAGCTCACAGCAGCTAGTAGCCTCCCACAACACCATCAGGGCACATTCACACACACACAAACAACTTTGTTAATCGTTTTTGTGGTAGTTACATTCGTATTTGCTGATTGTGAACTATGTTTATGAACGCAGCTCTAATCGTTGATTCTCGAACTTCCTGTAATTGTTTTGCAAACCTAGTAAGTTTGCAAGTTTCAGTGGTGAGCTGACAGTAAGTCCTTTCTGCACTTTTGTAGTTCCAGGCACAGACCATGAGCCAGGGGACTGCCCTCTTCTCGTGCGGACTCATGGGTAAGAGTCAGCCCTCTCTATGACCCCTCTTGCTCAATATACACATGCATATACCTCACCCCACGTACACACAGCGTTTCTTCCTTTTTTTTTGGCCTATTGTTGTCATTCGTGTGTGCTTTACTTCCCATCACACACTGCCTACGACCTATAATTATCTACTTATGACATCCTTCAACAGCTTGTGGAGGCCAGGAAACGTCAGGTGTTTTGTGGCAGCCGTGGTTTGGAGGGGTGGTGCTTTTCAGAGGGGTGATTGACAGCCAGTCCCCACTGCATCTGGTCAACAGCCTCATGCTATTGTGTCAAACGTTGTCTGACAGGTGTTCCCGCTAAGACGATTGTGCATTAATGACCATGTAGTTGCACCTTATCATTAGCGGGGGTTCCCATGATGCTCCCGCATGCTGCAGAACCGCGGAGGTTTTGTCACCAAATTGAAATGTAGTAATGTTTAAAAAGACCTTTTCCCCTTTTTTGAATGGTTTGAGGTTCAAGTATTAGTAGTAGTAACAATCTCAACAGTTATGGAATGATGTACACGTGGCACATTGGAGATTAATGGTGCATTGTGCTCAGAGTAACTTGGCACCGACTCCATAAGACTGGCAAGGTCCTGGCAGAGAACACCACAGTGCCAGTAGGTGTTGTTCACACTGCCCTTTGTTCTTCGCCCTGCCCATGTAATTTGGGATTTTATCTTCATTGGAGGAGAATAGACCTCTCGCACAACCCGGAGTGGGCAGCAGCCTTGTCATTCGAGATCTGACTCATGGTTTCTAAAATGGCTGATCCCCGTCAGTGATTCAAGAGTGTTTCTGCTAGCAGGTGTTGTACTGCCTAGGCGCGGTATCTGTGGTGCTGGTGTAGTGTTTATCAGCGTTGGCAGATAGCTTACCTGCATGGATCTCTGATATAGACCTACTTAAAAACAAGTCACAGGCATCCTCCTGCAATTCGCAAAGGCTAGACTCAACAACCGAGATAATAAGCCTCAGCCAGAATGTTTATGATGGGATATTGACATTTGGTCAGCTATGTCTCTGGATTGATATTGAGCCGGTTAGACCTTGCACCCTATTCCCTTACAGACTAAAGCAGTGCCTGGAGCCAGCAGAAGGGGCTTTATTTATACTTGTTTTAGCTGCGCTCTCTTCTTCAGGTGCAAATTCTTCAAGTGCAAATGCCGGTGACTCAGATTAGAGCAGTCTTTGTGTGATGGGTGCTTGAGGCTTCCACAAATGAAATGAAGTGCACTTGGCCTCCCGAGGTCATAGCACCCTGGTACCGAGAGCTTTTTTCTGTCTCTTCAAGTTTGAGGGCAAATGTTGGTCAGACCTTCATGCCTAAAATGCTTCTCCTACTGGCTTCAACTATTGTTAGTGGGAGAAACATCACACTGAGAGAGAAAGCCCATTGCATTGTTTAGGGCAGGGGTGGCCAATCATGTGCCACGGAGGGCCGAGAGTCTGCAGGTTTTCATTCCAACCAAAGGTGATTTTACTGATTAGCACACCTTCAACCAGAGAGGAGGGACTAATCAGTGAAATCATCTGCTGTAGTCTTTGGTTGGAATGAAAACCTGCATACTCTCGGCCCTCCGTGGCACATCATTGGCCACCGTTGGTTTAGGGGGACTGTCGTATTGCTGTTTAGGTCAGGACTTGTTTTGTCCTCGATCATCTGGTCCTGTACAAATGGGAGCTCTCAGTATTATTATTTCTTGAATTGAATTGAATTGAATCTGTCTTTTTTGTTGCAGAGACGAGCCGGTGGCGTGAGGTGGGTCGGGGCTGCGCCATACAGCAGAGGCCCGTGGGGACCAGCCTCGAGAGCCTGTGGGACGTCCTGCCGGAGGTGCACCCGAGTCCTGCCCACTGGGGCTGGGAAGTTGGCACTACCTCGAGCACCATCACCAGCTTGCTGCAGGACCTCAGCCTGACCGAGGCCGCCGCCTCCTCGCCCTCCACCGCACCCCCCAGCAAGCGCCAGTGCCGCTCCCTGTCTTGCTCGGACGAGCTGGGCGGTTGCCGCTCCGCCTGGCGCCCCCAAGGCTCCCGGGTGTGGACGACGGTGGAGAAGAGGCGGTGCCACAGCGGGGGCAGCGTCCAGCGCGGCGGCGCCGGGCTCGTGCAGGTCGGCTTCCCGGCCATGCAGCGTAGCTCCAGCTTCAGCCTGCCCGCCCGCTCCAACACCCTGGAGCTGCCCTGCTTCACCCAGCGCCTGCCCTGCCCCTCCTCCTTCGCCGGCTTGACCCCTTCCTCCTCCGAGCCCCCGGCGCAGCAGCCCCTCTACCTCTCTCACGAACAGATCTGCCTCGCCGCCGAACCCTGCGGGCCCTCGCCGCCCAGCTCCCCCGACTCCACCCCGGAGCTGGAGCGCCGCGGCGGGCAGGGCGGCTTGGCCCGGAGCCGCTCGCAGCCGTGCGTCCTCAACGACAAGAAGATCGGCATGAAGCGCAGGAGACCGGCCGACAGCCACAAACAGAGGCCTTCCCTGGACCTGGCCAAGATGACCCAGGTTGGTATTTCAAACCGTGACTGTAAAAGAGATGTATCATATTTAATTGGGCCGATTATATCTTCAACACAAAGCAGACACTCCTGCAGATAAGGTGCAGTTTATCTGAAAGGGTAAGGAGTGTGTTTGTACGTGTAGAACATCATCTTTATTATCTGGTAGTTAGTCACCATTAAATTTCATGTTGTACCTGTCATATCATTTACCACAAGCTATTTTCATGGCCCTTTCCTTTCCACTTACTTGTCATTTTCGGTGACATTTGTTCATCTACCGAACCGGTTCTAGTCCAGAACATGAAACGAGGACTATGAAGGGCTCCCACAGGAAGCGGCCAAGCCAGCTGGAGGCTCTGCTAGGTCAATCAGTCTCACTTACAAGAGCTAGTTACACTCTGTAGCCGCGGCAGTTTGTTCCTTCCATGTTGGATAAACAAACACTTCAAAGGTCGTGCCATTGTGTCCAGTCCCCCCCGCCCGCCCCCAAACACACCTCAAAGCATTTCTGCAGGCACTGTCATTAAATGAATGGGATCTTTCATGCAAGCCTGTTCTGGGTCACATTCCAATATGTGGGTGTGTATTCGCACTTGTCGAGTGTAAAGTGAAACATGCCCCCTTTTTTAAAAAATTTTTAAAATTTGCGTTACTGGTGTAAGAAATGGTTTATGACGATCAAAGAGTAAAGAGGTAGTGATGCAGGTGAGCGTTTGCTCATAAAGAGATGCTAGTACTAACTCAACCCGGTCCCTCTCAGTACTTTTCCTCTTTATGGTCTTGTGAAAGAGCAGTAGGGAGAAGTAAACCACGTTTCAATCAACAACCCTGTACATCCTGGCAGGCGTTTGCCTCAAGAGCACGCACAGACACACACACACACACACACACACACACACGTAGTAATGTTTCACACGTACACTGGCTGGATCGTAAACACAGGACTGGACTTGGTCCCTGTGAGAGGCACTCAGAGTTCAGCGATGCCTTAACAACAGGGCTGCCGTGACACGACAATTGGACACCACACACACACACACACACACACACACACACACACACACACACACTCCAAACAGGGAGGAGGTCAGCGCGTAGAGCGTTAGGCGAGGCAACCAACAATATTTTCACAGAGAAACTTCAGGGTGCTGAGTTTGTTTGCATTGGGTCTTTCCTGTTGTTCGTCATCTCAGCGCAAGGTTATCTTCATTGTGTTTTCTGTTCCTCTAGACGGTACTGCTATGACGCCGGCTCGCAGCCCAGGTAAAAGAGAGGCCCTGTCTCTGAAACCATGAGACAGCAGTTTTATGGCTTCATCTGAAATAGGCAGATTTGTTTAATTTTTTCCCTTTTTTAATTCCTCTCAAGTGACTCTGGTTTAGAGGCCCCGAGGAAAATGATTTCCAGACGTCTTGGCCCGGATACATGCAACTAAACCCAGAGGAATATAGCTGGTCTGTAGAGCTACTGTGGCATGCAGCCTTTTTACTCAGGACAGAGTAGAAATCTGTCAAGTATGTAGCCGTGAATAGCTTAGTGAGAGTTTAGTGGAAGCGAAAGGGGAAGACGTATCAAGACGAGGGTCAAATGTTGGCTCTCCTTTTTGTTCATAGGCTAAACCTGCTTGTCACTCAACACAAGTGCCTTATTGTGCTTCACACTTTTTTTTTTTTCTTTTTTTTTTTACAAAGTCACCCTATTCAAGGAGTCATCATAGTGCTGAGTGTGTCTCCAAAGTGTCCTGGGTGTAGTTTACCCAGGGAGAAACTGCTACCCTCTACGTGGCTCGCCGTGGCTCGGTGAATGTCAGGAAGTAGAGCAGCTGTGGCAGAGTTTATAGATCGTCGCACGGGGGGGGGGGTGTGTGTTGGGTAAAGAGATATTGATTTCTGTAAATTCAGCTCGGTGGGTGGATTGCTGCCACAACTGGGCCTCATGAGCTATTGATCAGGTTTTATTGGCGGAGTCAAGGTCATTATGGATGAGGAGCCTTTCTGCTCTCCTCTCCATTTCACCGTCCAGGGGGGTATGTGATGGTAAGAGGCACGAATTGGACACCAGCAGTGTTTATTTAATGGCTTTCATTCTGATGTGGTACAGTCACTGAGAGATGATAGCCATCCCTGTCCTTTGCCTGTCATATCTAAGTATAAAAGTCTGAACTTCTCTGTAGAACGTTTCCTCTGTTAGATAAAAGCTATTCTCGGTCTGGCTAAACACAGCTATTTTTTACTAAGGCCCGGACTGTTCATGGCCTTAATCGGTTTGGTCCCAGGGTCCGGGCCAAAGATGTGACTCTGTCCAGACTGAAAAGCAAATGCAGAGGGCAGCGGTGTGACGCTGGCTGGGTGCTGACTAATGTTCCCGTTTGACCAGAGCCAAGTAAAACAGCAGAGCTCCTTTTGATCTGCTGCCGGTCCGGTGCAGAGCCCTTTCTCCCTCCTGGTGGCTCTGGAAGTGGCTCCTGGTCACCTTTCCTTCTCCTGCAGCCTTATCTGGAGCTGCAGCCGACTCGCTAGTCTCCATATTCCCAATCTGAGCTATTGACAAGTGCTAAATGCTGAATGTGCACGCATGGGTGTGCGTGAAAGCAATTTTACTGTGTACTTGTCTGTGTGTGGGTCGCAGCCCCAACAACTCCGAGCCTGTTCGGTATTACATAAGTAACATGAGTGATGGAGGTTTCATAGAGGCCCTATTCTCCTGTGTACTTTTGGCCTAAGAGCGTAGAGGTCGGCAGGAGAGACAGCTGTCCTGCCCACTCCACGCTAGCTGTCCAGAGTGCATAGGCCTCCTGTAATACAGCCTCCTACTCCAGCTGTCGTGGGCCCCGACACGCCTGCAGCAGCGCTGGCACATGTGGATTTGCCCGAGGAATTTTTCCGGGTTTCCCAGATGTATGTGTTCATTGTGCAGCGCCAGTGGCAGGCCAGCGAAGTCCAAAGGCTGACATGAGCGATGTCTGCCCTCTGGGTATCTGGCCACTTGCTGCCTGGGTTCCCTCTGGACCTCCGTTAGCACGCTTAGTTCGGATTTCGTCACTCATGCAGCCACCAGTTGCTTCAGTATTTAAGGCTAAATTTATACCCTTCTTGTCTTGTTTTGTCAAAATTATTATATTTGTTGTTCAGCTCTGATACTCAGTGGCTCACTCACATACTGTATATGAGTACAGATTGTATTCAGAGGATGTCCATATGCAGTTAGACTTGTGTCCTAGTGAGAGTCATAATAACCAAATATGCCTTTACAATGGAGACCAGTGTGCCAATAGACAGCATGGGGAACATGTGCATGTCTCCTACCAGTCAAAAGGTTATGCTAGTCTCTCAGAAGTACATGACATTTTGATGCCCCACCACCATGGTACGTGGTATGCACGACATTATGGCGTCATGGTGGCGTCTGTGTGTCCGTCTGTTTGTATGTGAACACAGTAACTCAAGAGTAATGCGTAGTAGAGGTACCCCTTAATACATGAAGTTTTCTTCAAACTACGATAACTCCTTAACCTCCGTATTCATTCATATTAATACCACCCATGTGCTATGTGAAGACAAGTTTGTTAATATAGAAAATATTGAATGTTCCTGTTAATATATCGTGGTGATGGCAGGACATCAGGCAGCTCAAGTCTCTCTTGTTTTTCCTAAACAAACTTTCTGTCTTTCCACAGAAACTTCGCAGTTTCCATAGCCTTAGCTGCCCTGGGATCACCGGGGAAGACAGCTGCCAGTCAAGCCAGGCCCTCCCCATTCTCAGGAGCACCGCTCAGTGCGAGACCGACTTCTCGTCCGTGAGTGAACAGGGCTCGGAGGACGTTTCACCCCGGACCAAAGAGGGCGAGGTCACCAGGAGCGTGGCGACGGACCCCACGATCGAGGAGCTGGGCTGGACTTCCCCAGACTGCGGCGACATGACGGCAGGGACGACCAACGGGAAGGATCGCGAGCCCCGGTGGGCGGGGCTGTGTAGCACGAGGAAGGACATGTATCAGCTGGGAGGCGAGATTGACATTGAGCAGATTGAGAGGAACTGACCTGAGCTGCCTGCCCCTTCAGGGGTTAAGGGGGACTGTGAAAGTGGATCGCTAGGTGGTACAGTAAGTAAACCGTGCTGATAGTCTTAAGGACAAAGCAAGTGGATAGCTAATGCGGGGAGCGCCCCAGCACTTGCCTTGACTTTTTTTTTTTTTTTTCACAAGGAGAGATTGAGCAGGAGTTTTGTGGCCCAGGGGCCCCGATGGGGACTCGTGTGTAGTCAGAAGCTACTCCCCCCTCTGCAGTATCTCAGTTGTGTCTCAGGAGAACAAGTTAATGGGGAGGGGAGGGGGGGGAGGGTCTTAAAGCATTTCTCTGTAAGCCTGGATACCTGTCGTTGTACTAGGTATGGAGAGAATACACAGCAGGTTTGTATAAATTCTCTGCACTAGAAATGGTGAATGTTTCTCTGACGTTCTTCTACAGTACAGTGGGTACATGATGGACCGACACGGAGACTACTTTAAGAGCTACTGTTAGTAAAGCCCCTCTCACTCTTAACTGGGCAATGAGCTGCACGCCCACACACACACACACACACACACACACACACACACAACCCACAAAGTATATTGATGAGCTTAACATTTCACACAATAACGTGACGGGCGACTCTCCGAGATCTGTGCTCCTCTTTGTTTGAGAGAAACTTAGTGATGCTAATAGCGTTAATATTCTTTCTTTTTACAATTTGTAACTACAAAGCTATGTAAAACATGAACATATTTCTATACAAATAAACACAGTTTTAAATGTGTCATTTGCAATCACGTTATTTCAATGTCTTTACTTTACTTGCAATATCTGGAATGGAAACTGCGGGCTGTAATGTAGACACACTGGGTTGGGTTAGAGCACATGCATCAACAGTTATTGTTAGAGATGTCCTTTAGTGCAACAGTGCTGACCCAATTAAGTAACAGGAAAACAACAGTAGTAGTAGTACTGGTTGGTAGTGTGAGGGGCCTTGACGGACACCCTCTGATGAGCCTGTGTTTGTGTGCTGAAGCAGGGAGGACGCCAGGCAGTGGTGGGAAGTCCGGTCCACTTTTTTTTCTCTCTCCCCCCCCCCCACCCCCCACCCCGTTTTTTTTTTTTTTTTTTAATGGCGGGTGGAGTGGCGACGCTGAGCGGCGGTTCACCCCAGAGACCTCCCTCCCTGGGCTGGGAAACAAAAGGGGCTTTTTCTCTAAGGAGCACAGTGACGTGGGAGGCGGCTGTGAATGTGGGCCATGTGTCAGGACTGCTGCTGCTGCTGCTGCTGCTCTGCTGCTGCTCTGCTTCCCCTCCCCAACTGTGGTGCCTGTGTGAAACCCAGCCTTTTGCTGTGTTGTTTTTTTTTATCACTACTCCACTACAGCTTCATATCACAAGCATGTCGGTTTAGACTTGCAACCGTATCAGTCATTCTTCTCATATATAAGAATGAGGAAAGAAAAAAAAAAGTCCCCTCATTTAAAGCTGAGTAATTTGAGGATTGGTTGACATGCTATACCCCAGGCTCAAATACCACACAAAGCATAATTGTGGGCTTAAACGGGGGCCCAAAAGGCCAACGGACTGGATTATGCTGTTGTCTTGAGTATCTGTACGCTCGCGCAGTAAGGTCGTCTTCGCGCTTGTCACGGAGCTGCCCGCGGTGCGTTACAAGCCGCCTCTTTTTTCCCCCACCGGTTAAGCCTCGTTGGGGTAATGAATTGAGAAGGAAATGGGTAAACAGAAGCCTTGTAAACGTGCTGTGCCGCAGACAGAGAGACCGAGGGCCCCCCAACCTTTAATCAGCCGAGTGACAGAAATGAAAGGAGGCTGTGTTCGGCGAGAAGATAGGAGCACAACGGGAGGAGGAGGAGGAGGAGGAGGAGGGGTGGGCATGCCACGACACTGTTCTGCAGCATGCCCGTCCAGGACCCCCTACCGGCACTGACAAAACACGGTGGCGGTCAGTCGTTGCGTTGTTGTTGTTGTTGTTGTTGTAGGTTATGCACAATTATCTCCTCTAGTCTGATGATGACTCGGGTCACACTACATTTAGCCTTTACTGGCACTGTGTACCCTCCAGTATTACAGTACAGTTTGTTCTCTACATAGTAATATTTGAAGAGTTCCCCTTTTTAATTGCTACGTATCCATTCAATCCAATTAACTACCTGAAGTTCACCACATTCAATATCTCGCACTTCACATTATACAGTCCAATTTAGCAGCATGTCAAGGACATAAGCTGCCCATTATCCTCTACAAAGACCCACCATTTGTTTTAATTTGTGCCATCAGTCATTTTGTAAGTGTAAGATGTCATTTTTTATTTATTTTTTTCAAGCGGTGGATAACTCATTTTGGAAGGAAACTCTTGAAATAAACAAAGTCAAACAGCGTATGACATGAAACCGAATGTAGGCCCTGGTGCTTTTCTCGGTGCCAACATAAGCTATGCCCACACCCGCTTGGCAGCTCTCATGTGGTCGGGGTGAAAAGCGCTCCGCTGGTACTCGCCCGCCGCAAAAACATTTCCAGTCAAAACCTTGATCTGATGCTTATGTAGTGAAACCGAGGAGCTGCGTTGTTAGCCGATACACGGGTGAGCACACTTCACCTTGAGGTCCGCCGGAGATCTAGTAAAACACGGGAGAATGTCACAATTCTACATTTTTGGTAGTTTCGTGCGAGACCAAACCTAAAGATGAAGCGATACAGCTCCCTTTTTTTTTGTCTCAACCGCAACAGTCTGCACCTCGGGGCGAGAGATGTGTCAAGGTCGTACAAGCCTGCGCACGTCACGTTGCTTTTTCACCAAAGGCTATAGGACACCACCTCAGATCTGATCGGCCTTCAAACCCGGTGTCTACGCCCCCTTTTTTAGGACAGTTCGTTTACACTACGCGGTGACATACAACCGCCCATTCACTCCCAATTATACACACACGCTCGAGGATGACATTACGGGGTCACGCTTTGTGTCTACAGGGAACAAGTCTCCCGGGGCGTCATTGTGCAGTCGCGTAGGGGTCGTGTCCGCTGAGGGGGCCCGGTGACGCCCGTGACCCGTGTTAGCGGAGTACAGAGTGCTCTCTGTATGAACCGAGACACCATCTCGCATTGCTTGTAAAGACACAGAGGGAGAGGAGAGGGGAGGGAATACGGGGCCTCCGATCCAAAACCAAAAAGAGTTCTGAAGTTTCGGAGTCCGCCCACGCCGTAGAGCGCTGTCAAAAGTGTTGTTGGCACAGCTGCCTGCAAGGGAAGGAGAGTGATAAAATGTGGGGAAACCATGTGGCTTGGCTACTAAAAGAGCAAGAGTTCTCCTCACGGACCGTTCCATCACATACAAAAAAAAAAGGGAGGGGACAAAAAAAAAACAAGCGCGCGTTTCCATGGATAACGGTGGAATCGGAGCTGCAGGTGCGCCCGCGTCGTCTGGTCAGCTGACCCGCCGGTTTCCTGTCGAACAGGAAGAGCCAAACGAGCGCGGATGAAAGCTCAAGGTAACGCACAGCTGGCAGTTGACGGTGGGTTAAGTGCAGGTGCGTTACAAGAGCGGCAGTGTGCGTGCCGTGTAAGAGGAGCTCAACGCAAATAGATGACATAAAAGCGCGTACGTGTGAATGTCGGCTCGAGAGAAACAGTGCGGCAGTGTGTCTGGAGCCGGCAGAGTGGACTCCAGGGGCCTCATTTCTAAAAATATTTTGACGTGATTTTACTGTATAATCACTCCAGTAAATTGAATAAAAACAAATGTAGGTTGTATCTACGGCGTTTGTACAAAAATGCTGTTTAGTCTTCGATATATATCAGAAAAAATGGGAGCGAATCCACAGTTTCTGGCATCAACTTTGTCTTGGATTTTGGTCCTAAGCACAAAATTGGTGTGCAGGAACCTGTTATGAATGTGAGGGCTGGATGCTGGAGACTAGGAGAGCCATATACTCCTCTTCCGTGATGAGGGACAACACGCTACGGGGCTCCGGGTCCCCGAGGTGTCAATCAACATAATAAGGTAATGAGATCATCAGCTTAATGACCAGAGGTTGGGAGAGGGAGAAACGGGGGAAAGCAAGGGTGGGGATACTTCTGCAGTCATAATCATGTCGTGGCTATGATTGCGCTAGATTTATTTTTAAGATAAACACCGTGCCAAAGTGTGTCTATTCAATTCCAGTTATTGGGAATGACATTTCCAAGAGGAATGCCAATATTGGCTCACGAAGCTGAGCGTTATATATGATGAGAGAGAGGAGTTGCCTACTACTGCGCTGAGTGAATAAAGGCTTTGTTTGAATCTGCCTGAAAGCTACATTGAATTACACTAAGCAGAGTAAGACATACTGCAGTCAAATAGCAAGTCGATGACCCTAAACACAATTCAGATGTGACTAAGTACAAAGTAATGCGCTCTTGCACTCCTGACAGGACCGTCAGCTGAGGATTTGACACAGTGTGAAGGCCTGTCAATACCGGCCTGCAGCAGTGAGGTCATACATGTCCAGACATGTCCGCCGAAATGAGGTCATCTCTGTTATTTGAAAGGCAATCTTTGCTTTTAGTCCAAGGCCGCAGTGAAGTAATCAATGTCCTGCACTTAAGGAGGAACATGTGACTGTTTACCTGCCACGGGGGCCTCCAGAGGTCCGCTCCTCGTTTCTAACTTGTGTAAAAATGGGGTGGATGACCTTGACGCCGGTCCAAGAGGTGTGGCTATCAACCAGCTAGCCCAGGGGTGTCTTAACAGGTAGCGATGATGAGCCTGCTGAAAGTGTTGAAAGCCGTGGCCTTGCATCCCTCGGCATTAGCGGTCCCTCGCATCAACTGGAAATAAAGTTTCTAATTCAGCCCAGCGAAACGACTCTGACAGTCAAATACATGTTTAATATCTCCATTCAACACTGATGGGCAGCGACATAATGCGCACAACCACCGGGTCAAACAATGTGTAATCTGCGTAGAATAATGGCTGCCACTGTGATGAACAGCTGCTAGTACTTTGCAGTGTGCATTAATATTTATTTCCCAATCAGAAATCGGAGTGGCGCTCTCGGGTTACGACCGGGGCCCAGACGAAGCCCGAGTTTCAGAACGCTTTGTAGCATTTCATTACGTTTAATCGGCCAATAACATTCATGCTTGTGTCAGCTAATGGCGAAGACCTCGATAAATCACTTGGCGAAGTCCTTTTGTTCTCGATAAATCTATTTGGTGCACTGAAACCTTGGGGGCGATGATGGAGAATGATTTGTTTTTCTGCTCCAGTTCAGGCCTCGACAATCCAACTGGCATGGACTGTAGCCCAACAACCGTTTTTCTGCCTCATCATTTTATTTAGTTTCATTGAGATAATGTGAATGATGCCAACAGAGATGAATGCATTACACCTGCCTAGAATTAGTTACAATGAATTATGATTGATGCAACACATGTATGACTGTACAAAGTAAGTAAAATGGAAGCGGTTGTAGATGTGTGATGCTAGTCTGATGACAGAGAGCTCATTTGGCCTTTTGTTTTCTAAGAAGGCATCGTGAGCTCAAGGACCAGCATAAATCATCACACTCCGCTGGTTTCTGCATTTGATGATTTGTTTTTGTAAAACAAAAGCTGCTCTGATATGAACCCAGGGCCAAGGCTTTATTTCCCTCAGCGATTTGAGACCTTGAGTCCTTCTTAAAAACCTACTGTGACAACGGCGCCGACAAATCGTCTGAGACAAATGTTTTTAACACTTTTGCTTCAATACTCTTCATGACAGTCAAAGTCAAATACTCTCTCCACTACGTTTATTAAAGTTTGTGTGGTGATTTTACACACATATAACCGGTTATCTACAACATGTACTGCATGTTAAAGATCGCACTGCTGCATTCCCAGTTTGACTTCAAAGCGACATGACTGTCTCTTCATGTACAGTAGCTCAGCAGGGAGCTGACGGAGTGACAATTAAGGAGGCGCTCCCAGCACATCTTATTATTACTTTTCCCTTCTGACTGACAGGCAGCTGGTTATCGGCACATTCATGTAAACATGAGGTATCTTATCTACATCAATCATCTACTGACAAATGCATAGTGCAGTCTGTCTCTTCTCAAATGTCTACACCTGGGAAATAGTATTTTGCACAAATGTTACTTGCATCATCCTGACGCGGTACACTCTCCCCATCTCTTTCTTCAATTAGGTTTTAAAGAAACACTAAGAACTCATTTTGCAAATACTATTGGGCCCCAAGCCTATATCACTGGGTGTTGTCGGTGAGTGTTGAGGGGCAAGCGGCTCCGGTCTGTTGTGGCTTCCGGGGTCCACTGCTTTGTCTTCAGTGTCCCCTCTGATTGAGGATCACGTCGACAGCCCGGGCCAGGTTGTCTACGGTGCCATCAGCTGTCACTGTTGGGTGCCTCTCATCGCTCGGCCTGCAAGAGGAGAAGCACAAACATGCTTGAGGACAGGTCAAACAGCAGCCACACAAGGCAGTAAACAAGAGCACAAAAGCAGCCTGATACTATCAGACACATTAACAATAGTGAAAGCGAAAACCATCAGAACAGGACGTGGAATGGGACGGTGTAAGATGGGTCAGGACAGGACAAGATGGAACAGGACTGAACAGAGAATGGCTTGTTAGCTTACGGGAAAAGTCCTACTAATGAATGGGGTCTGGGCGAGTTCACTCAGAATGATTATAAGAGCTCACTCAACATCAACAGAGTCTGAGCAGCACACTAAAACTGTTATGGTTTTCCAATGTACATTTTCCTCTCTGTTGACATCTCCACACTTCAGAGGTGTCTGTGCAGCGGCCTGCCAAATAGCTCCTGCGGTGCGGTGCATCTGTTTTCTATCTCTATTGCCAACTCTGTCACACGGCGTCTTCTAACGTGTAATAGGTGAACGTGAACCAACTGGGAACTTCAATGAGAATCGCTAAATCCAAAAATAGCAAAATAGCGACTAAAAATAGAACGAGAATACTTTTGTACACTTTTGTGAACCAGGCCGGTTTCCCAAACGGTGCAAAAAAAAAAAGCTGTAACGGGGCATCAGGCAGAAGCGCCCATCTCCCCCTGGCTGCTGCTATTGTTTGGGTGAGGCCCCGGTGATGGACGCAGATACGGCTGTTTAATCAGCTGGCAGGGGAAATGCGATCCATTTGGCATGGCACCAAGCCCGAGCCAACATGCCGGACCCTCTTCCTCCCAATCAGATCAAAAGACGGAGACGCCCACTCTATTCATCTGCGGGGGACTGCCCGGGACTTCTGCTCATTTATGAAGTGGCGCCTATAGATCCACCCCCCCCACCCCCCCGCCCCGACCGGGCCCTGTGTGCCGCCTCTGTTCCCCCCCCCCCCCCCCCCCCCCAAGTCACGGGCCGTGAGCTGGGGGGGCCTCTCTCTCCGAGACACAGGAGCTCCAGATGGGCTAGGGCTTTTGTCTGGGGGCCCCCTGGGCGTGCAGCACACAGCACCATTAATCCTGCCCCTCTGAGGAGCCTGCGCGGGCCATGACAAATATTTGTGAGCCCGCCCCGGGTTGAAGAGAAGGAGAGAAAGAGAGAGAGAGAGAGAGAGAGAGAGAGAGAGAGAGAGAGAGAGAGAGAGAGAGAGAGGCAGGCGAGGAGGTGCTGAATACTGAGGCGGTGGTGAATACGGAGGAACCTTTGCCATGTGTTTACGCACGTCTGTCAGCCGCCAGCGCTTGGGGTTATGTGAGATGGGCTGCTAATGGTCAGGGTGTTATGTCTCCTGTGCTGGATTACTCCCGCACCCTTTTCGACCCAAGGACTGATTGAGTTCACACACCGACACACACACACACACACACACACACACACACACACCGACACACACACAATATGGTCAGATAGCTATTGTGTTTCAAGCAGTAAAGCCAAGAGCGTCAATCACACCATCTACTTCTCTCTCTGACCTGATGCTCCTCCAAATCTTCCATGGCCTCTTCCTTTAGATATGCATGCATGCCTGTGTGTGTGTGTGTGTGTGTGTGCGTGCGCGTGTGCGCGTGCACGTGTGCATGTGTGCGCGCGCATTCATTTTACCGCTTTCCTCCCCTTGCTATGAATAATGAAGGAGTAACCAGGTCAATGTGACCATGCAAAATTCAGCACAATGCAGCTAGTGTTACTGATGAGGTAATGTTCTGTGGCGGCTCGCTGCAGGTCCTTCAGGTCAATGCAATATCAATACACATGACCAGATTTGGGCCCCCGGTCCCCGAGCCTGACTGACACGATGCAGACTCACCGTCTACACGCAAGGGGGGTGAAGTCAACTGTGAGGTAAGGTGAGGAGCGGCCGGGAATTTGGTTCGACGCAGCTGCCACCGCGACGAGCTCACCGACTAACCAGAACGTTATGAGTAAATCGTGATGGGTTGAGGGGGGGCGGGGTGTTTTTGTTTTTGTTGTCTGTTCTGTTAGGAGTCCCATCCTTTCGGTTCTTCATCCTTTAGATCCTTCTCATCCTCCAACAATCACAAATCACCTACGAGACGTCACCCTGGTTGTTCTTTCTGCAGCCATGTGACGAGACTAGCGCCCAACGCATCGCCTCCATCCTCATGCAGCGCGCATACATGCCTAATCCCCCCCCTCAGTGATATGACAGTGGATTAAACAGTCAACTGGCTCGCGGGGTAAGTGGGTGTGATGTATATACTGCTCAGTGCCGGTGTTAAGATTAAAGTGGCTTAGGGGAGTGTCATACGGGTAGACACACACACACACACGCGGTGATACACAGGCTCTATAAAACGTGGGCATGCATTTTTATGAGGTCTACTCTGAATGGAAGTGGCTGTTGAATGCCCCCATGCAGTCAGTGTGCATGTGTGTGTGTGTGCACGTCAGCTGTGTCTGAGCATCTGCTTGTGGGGGGGGTGGTGGTGGGGGGGGGGGGACGAGAGCGTGAGAGAGAGAGATGTTTGATGTTATTTAACGAAACATCTTGACTAAAAGACACCAGGAAACAGCCAGTTTGCTAAAAAAAAACTAAATAATAATAAACCCTTGTACCCAAAACACACACACACACACACACACACACACACATGCACACACACACACACGTGGCACCACCTTTGTTTTGCTCAGTAAGTGATATATTCAGTCCATTGTCAAGGTAGCCAACCGCAAGGTGAGGCACGGCATGGCAGCCTTCGCTTGGGTTATCTGTTAATGTTTAACACACACACACACACACACACACACACGCATAAAAACACACAGACACACACACACACACACACACATGCACAGAAGGAAGTAAAACTGTCACACACTATCCATTTTCATTTACACTTCTCTCGACCTTTTCACCTTACGCTGTTGACGTGACACACCACAGGATGGGACTGCAGATAAAGCATGTCATAGGGGGAGGGGGGGGACGGGGTGGGGGGGGTTATGGGAAATGATAAGAAACCAGTTCAACCTGAGACAACTATACACAAACACTCTGAACGAAGGGAAACACAGAGCAACTTCTGGGAAACTTCGATCGCGAACAGAGCCCGGCTTCGTTGCGGCTTCGATCACACAGAAAACGTTTTGCTTTCAGGAAGCGTGACCCCCCCCCCACGTCTATCACTTTTATTTCCTGTTTGCTGAGAACCCTCACACAGAAGCTCGCCCACTTTAATCAGATCTTAACGCCCGTAATGAAAACTCAATCGAAACCCTTAGCATCTATAATACGGCATTACTAGCCCGTGCAGTCTCCTGGCTCCGCGGCGTGGAACAGCATTTATGGAGGACCGCGATGCCGGAGAGAGAGAGAGAGAGAGAGGAGGGGAAAAAAGAGTCAAGACTAACCAGCGAGAGACGGAAAAAAAAAACAAAAAAACACCCGGGCCGAGTATGTGTCGTAGAAGTGTGTTTTTCATACCAGACCAGTGAAGGCACGTTGAGCCAAAACATGACCTTTTTCCGCCCCCCCCCCCCCCCCCCTCGCATGCACGGGTGAATTCTGGCGTGAAGCGAGAGAGATACGAGTTCAACGGGCACCGAGCAGCCAGACGATACAACCATAACACGCAGCTCCAGCTATCAACCGAGCCCGGTGGGGTGACATTAGATACTAACGGCAGACAAAGCTTTCTCTCCTGGCCTGCGGGGGGGTGGAGAGGAGGTGTAACAGCATGTGGGTTTTTTTTTTTCCCCCTCTGTGACGGGGCAGGAGTCTTGGCCTCAAGGGTGAGAATGTGATCGCAGTTTTGACTTGTCTGTTAAGAATAAAAAAACAAAACAAAAAAAAAGCCAAAAGAGATTGATGGTGTATCTGGATCCTCCTAGAGAGAGAGAGAGAGAAGATGAGCCCAGCCGGTGAAGACGTTCCAGCCTGGTTTCATCATTATCCTCCTCGGCCTCGTTTTTTTTTCCATCTTTCTGATATTAATAGAAGCAATAGAGGAAAAGCGATAACACCCCTGGAATAATACAACAGCTGCAGCCTCTTAAAAAAAAAAAAAAAGGAACCAACCATGTTCGCTGCGGATTGGATGCATGTTATGGCAACAACAACAACAGATGCAAAAGCTGGAGAGTTTATTGCCTCTAGTGAGTTCGCGACCCACGCAGTAAGCCGTTATGACTTTACTGTACAGTGGCTGTATAATGTTGAGTCACGACCAGCAAACAGCTGCACCGCGTTTTCACACCTTTAGATAAGACGACGGTTCTTTCCAAATCGAGAAGACACACAGAAAAGGGGGGATTCCCTGGTAGCAGCGTTGAGTAGAACCGCTGGCTTTTTCCATCCCGTAGCTCTCTGCCAATCTTCTGTGTGTGTGTGTGTGTGTGTGTGTGTGTGCTGAACTGTCAAAACCACCAACTGGAAACTTTCTGTCCTTCCCAACCACAAACACATCCGATTGAATGAACAGGAGGTTTAAAAAAAAAAAACTAAAAAAAAACTTAAGCATTCAGTTTCTGTCTCTCAAAGAATCACACGGTCGTGCCCGACTGAATATTCTTCGTTTTTTTTCTCAGAGGACGAAACTCACGTCCTCCTCGCCGTGTTGCGCTCCTCTATATGCAGAGCCCTGTGTGACCCAGATCTAAACCACTCTCTTTTCATCAGCGTGTTATTAGCGGGGCTGCTGATGACTTGCTGAGTCTTTGTGTGTGTGTGTGTGTGTGCACGCATGCTTTTATCTTTATGAGTATAAGTGCTGTTTGTGAAGACGTTGAGGGGATGCTGTGTCACCTACATCTTCTAGAAAGCGCACATCTGAACGTGTCAACATGCACACAGACGCACACGCACGCACGCACACGCACACACAATTAGGAGAGAAAAGACTCAGCAGAAACCAGGCAAGGGTCCAAGTCCCCCCCCAGCCAAGCAGCCTGTCTATTGGTAATCGCAAGAGGGATTGGATCCCCATTGAAATGAGGGTCTGTGTTCATGTGTTTAAGAGGCAGTGCTACGTTTCAGCCTGCCATCTGTGGGCTTCAGCGCTCTGTTTCTCTTCCTCTCTTACCCCTGTCACTCTTTCTCTTTCTCTTTCTCTTTTTCTCTCTCAGGAATGGAAAAGTACCATCTGAGAGGCTCGGGCGGCCGAGGCCCGGGCCGCTCCTTTGTCTCGCTGTGGGAGTCTGGTCTCACTGTGAGAAAGAAAAAAAAAGAAAAGTGCCCCGTTAATTATTAATATCTCATTGACTTATAACACGCAGGAGGCTTTAGAGGAGCCTGCAGGCGGGGGAAGCTGTCACCCCGGGGTGGTGTGGGATAGCGGGGCCCGGGGCTCGGGGGGGGGGCACGCCGAGGAGCCTCGTTAAGGTCTTTAACCTCTCCGACCAGTTTACGCCGCATCCATCTCCAATCTGCAGCGATGCCAGTGTCACATCTTTATCACGAGTTAGGTCTCATCTCAGTTACGTCTTATACAAACTTGGTTGAAGGTTGAAGACTGATAGCAAGATACTGGAGATGCAGAGAGATTGACTCTAGTGATTGACTTTAGTCCTTAGCACAGTTGTGCTGTCCCTTGCACTGCTTTATTACCAGGATAGTTGAGATTACGGCAGTATAAAGCTGTTGTCAGGTGAAAAACAACAATCAACAACACCTTGGTTTTTAGCTTGACAGCCATTTCTTTCTTGTTTATAGAATTTCCTTTCATACTATAGATCAGTGGTTCTCAATCCAGTCCTCAAGGACTCCCCGTCCTGCAGGTTTTAGCTCCACCTCTATAGGCTTCAGGTTTTCATGATACCTTAATTGGTTCAGGCGTGAACCTGGACAGGGGGTCCTTGAGGACCGGATTGAGAACCACTGCTATAGAGGACTATATAATCCTTCAATTTGAGTTAAAACATGAACCAAAACTGGAGTTACAAGGTTTTCACCTGAGGGGATGCATGTTATCTTGTATGTACATTACACTGGAAAAGTGTTACACAAGTTACAGGCCTAAAATATAAACGCAAATGTAGGGAAATGTAGAGAGAGAGACCGAGGAAATAAAGAGAAGGCGGTGTTGAATCTGAAGCCGAGTCTTTTCTACAATTTACTGTTTACATTCAGCACAAACCTGCCAGTTCCAGTCCATGGGAATAGGATGAAAACACAGATGAGATTGTATGTAAGTTAATTAGTATGCCTGCATGGGGATGTGATCAACGATGCCCTTGACCAACACTCTTCATGTCATCCAGCCTATACGTTCACGGTAAAGAATGAGGGTAATTGCTTTATCTTGTTGGGAGACATCTGGACTAGATACAGCACAGATGAGATTAGACAAGAGGAAATTAACCTTTTCATCTCTTCTCACAAAATGCGTTTTAAAACTCTGATTTTTCTTCTGCCAGAACTTCAATAGCTGCAGCATTGAGGCACTGCAACACACAGAGATAAACCAACAACATGCTCGCCTCTGAAAGTGATAATGTGGGAGCATACAGGCCTCGAGGAAACTCAGGGGGAGAGAGAGAGAGAGAGAGAGAGAGAGAGACACAGCTTTCATCTGTTATCGGTTAAAAAAAGATCCAGCCAAGGAAATAAAAGCCTCATGCAAAAAGGCCCAGCTATTGACTGACAAGGGAGATGAAGAGGAGACTGGGAAGAGGAGGCTGGTCAGAGATAGGTGGACAGGACTTAAGTGTTGCAAGAGAGAGCTGGAGGCAGAGCGAGAGGAGGTCGATGAAAAGATGGATGACGGATAAATGGACGGATAAATGGACTGTTAGGATGAACCGAGAGATGGAAAGACAAGATAAAAAACATTCCTTCTCTTTGCCCCGAGACTGCGGCCCTCTACCTCGGGGACTGCAACAGACCAAACACTGTCTGTTTATTCAATCTAGCTGTTTGCTGTAGCGCTAACAAAAAACAGCTCCGTCACAATGCTTTTATTTTGGTTTCTTCTCGTGCTCTGGGAGGAATTGGAAACAAAGGAGGGTGCCTGTGGTTCCTGTTTCAGTTCAAAGGCCATATTTCGGGATATTTCGGTTCCCTGGACTGGTGTAAACGGGTCTCTGAGGTGAAGCAGAGGTAGACAGAGCTCACTCACACATTCGCAAAAATAGCTGCCGGGGCTTATGAGCAGCTTCAGGCCCGCGAGTCACAGCTGCCCCCGAGTGAGAAAAACAGAGCGGAATGAGATAAAGTGAGCTTCCTTTCCACGCAGACACAAAAAAACGAACGTGTCAACAGGGGTTAACAGGACAGGGCGTGGGACCGCGCTCTCGTACTAAGCGCTATAAAAATGCGCCGGGCTCCGATCTAGAGAGGAAGAAGCATTTTTTTTTTTTTTTTTACAACAGGTCGGGACGAAGCAAAGTACACAGCGAAACCGTGAGCGGAAAGGAGGAACGAGCGTCTCCCGGAAAACAAGCACGAACTGCAACTCGGCACAAACCTCAATTTTAAAAATCCAGTTCAACAGGAGTGTTGCTCCGACAAGACAAGTGAAAGCCATAATCACGGCGGAGAGCAATTTCGTAATTGCCTGGGTCACGAACTAGTTACAAAACAAGGCGTTGGGGAAAAAAAAAATACAGTCGCATACATTCCTAGACTATCACTCCCCCGGTGTGACGGGCACAGACCTGAAGCTGCGTACATTATCATAGCCATTGCTGCCATAGGACACCAGTGGAAGGTTGAAAGATAAGCTAGGGCTGAAATACAGTATGTACCGAGAGCCATCCCAGGGGCAGTGCTCGGCTTGTAAAGGAGATTAAGCTACAACCACAGCCAACAGTGCATGCACAGAATACATGGCCGCCCCTGTCAAGGTTCAGTGTCACAGATCTCTGAAGGACAAAAGCCGATCCATAAACCTAACACTGCTGCGGTGTGTGTGTGTGTGTGTGTGTGTGTGTTCGCTCCGACCGGGGCGTACGGGAACGGTGAGAGAGAGAGAGAGAGAGATGTAACACTGAGAGGGTTGTTTGTGTCAGAAAGGGTGACAGCATCACCTTTCCTCAGACACAGAGAGTAGATCCGCGCTGTGGAAATGACTCTCGGGGCGAAGTTGTACACGTATCATAACAGGATGAGAAACGCCCCAGAGACAGCTCAGTCGGGAGAGAGAGTGTCTCAGGGTCGTGGGTTCGATTCCCCCACACAGTGTCAGCTATCACCTTTGTAAGTCGCTTCGGATCAAAAGCGTCTGCTATATGACTGCAATGTAATAAAGGCAGTGATGAAACCTGTGGAAAGTATTATGTTTTGGTTGCAATTAAAGATTTATTACACAGCAATATAGCAAAATGAAGCCGATAGAGATGATTGTGTTTGCCCAGCTGGACGGGACATTTACCGGCGAGCTGTCCTTCCTCCTCGGCGGTGCGCAGATAATGCCTTTATTTGCATGTCTTAACTGAACAGTGGGAAACCCGCCGCACGATATCCCCACTTATCGCAGGCTGCAGTGGGGGACTCAGCCCATGCTGCGGAGATACTGGTGACTTACCAATCGCTCAGGACCAGACCCTCATTGGGGCTAATGGGAGCAATTTTAGAGGGCATGGGTGCCAGAAGATATGAAGGACGATCCCTGTGTGTGTTAGCCACACAACCATATGAAATGCCCCCTCTCAAATGCAGTACTCTATGTAGTACTACACCATCCAATCCCATTCACTCTTGACTTGAAAGACATAGATCACATGAGAGGTTCTTCAATATCCCGTTGGCTTGTATACATCTTTCATTTCACATCCGTTTACACAGACCTGACCAGCAGCTAGTGATGACTATGGACTATGGGTACTTGCATACCGACTGGTGAGAGCGATCTATGCTAACTGATGTTTGTCTGTGTGTGAGCATGTGCAGTAGCTATAAGGTGTGTGCTAACCACTGCACTTTACGCTGCATGCTTACACAGTCTTTTTTTTTTTTGCAGCTGGTGTGACAGAGTCTCTGCAGGCCTGGTTTTGCAATACTGATATAGTAAATGTTTGTTTTTTTTCCCCCCGACTGCGTGAGCTCGGAGAGGCAGTGTAACCCAGCCACGCCATAGAGGGAAGGCTAATCTGCTTTGTGATCACATGGCTACTGACCCCTGAATAAGGGTCACTTCCTGTTGCGTCCGTAAGTGCTGGCCGCAGACAGACAGGGCCTGAACCAGGGTGGGGTTTCAGCTAGCTAGTTCATAGTTTGCCCCATCGGGGACTAGTTATCTCCAGAGAGGTTTACTCTGGCCCCGGCCTGCTTGGAAAACAACGTTGCAACCGTCACGTTAGCAGCCACTGGCTACAGGGAGGAGGTTTACACAGTAAACCATTTGGAAGATGGGTGCTGATGGAAATGTTTACGGTGCGCTCTCTGCCAGAGTCTAACAGGAATCCAGCAAGAACTTCCTGTAACTCTCTGGCCCTCACTCCAAGAGATAACAGCAAAGAAAGATTTACTGGCGTAGGCTCACAAAATTACGGGAACTTCAAAATAACTATCAATATTATGTTGGTGTCCGAACCACATTGTTCTCCTCTGCAGAATTAAAACCAATAGTGAAGTTGTATCCTGCTTGAAAGCTTGAAATTCGACTTATGTTAAAGGAAGACAGCATTTAAGTGTTCAGAGGCCGAGCCATTCACTCACTAACACCAATTAAACTGATTTAGAAAAAAAGTGAATGGAGGGACGGCCTGCTTTCATGAAGCTTCAAAGCTAGGCCTGCTCTCTGTGCACTACTGTGCCAGCGCAGTTCCTTGGAGATAAGAGGACAAGCAACAAGAACAGGGGGGGGGGCCAAGTCACGACACATTTAGTGAGCACCGGGTCCAGAAAACAAACTAGGGCGGCATGCTGGTAATTTGACTGCGGTCACAGTGCCATACTTTGGCAACAATTTAACCATGAAGATAAAAGACGTGCAGCACCGTGACTACTACTCAACACTCGATTGGCGTGGTTGGAAAGAGGGGGTGAGCGAGGGTCCGGGGGGGGGGCAAGATCGCTCCCATGCAGTTGATTAACATCAGCAGTCACATCTCTCCTAAACTGCCAGTCTCATTCCCCAAGGTTTTTCGGTGTGGGCCCCTCTTGCGAAAACCTGTTCTACATTAAAGAGCAAAGGGGTTTTTCTCAGAGCTCCCCCAAGGGAACGGCGCTCAGCCTCACTCGTTACTGTAGACCAGGGAGGAAAGTCAGCAGAACAATCTCCATCTGCTACGGAGCTCCACCCGTCTATTACGAGGCATCCATAACGTCTGAACGGCCATTAGTCGTAGGCACTCTGATACCACTTTGCCTGGCCCCCCCCGCCCCGAAGTGACTCTGCTGGATCCATCGCAGTAACATAACATGCACATACATGTACTTTACAGTAGATGAGTGAAGGAAGCATTACTGTGTATAATCCTCTGAGACTTTTTTACATGATTACGACAACAGGCATCCATTTAGCCCGGGTCTAACATCCTCACATACATTTCCAGCTCCCTGTAACGGCGTAACCGCGATACTAAATGACATTAAATCACATTATGTACATGCGAAAACACTTTATGTACCATCGGATTACACCAAGACACATCCTTTGACGATTTCATTCCTGAGCAACCCCCACGGAAAAGGTTTAGGAGTCCACGTCCAATACACAAAAACATGCGAATCCACTGAAAAGCATTCAAACTGGAGTGTGTGGAGCTTTACCTCGATTTATCTGTTCCCACTGAGAGCTCACTGTGCAGATGGTGACAGAGGAGCCAGTAAGAGTGTGTACACAATGTGAAAGCGATTCCCCCCCCATCTGACAGATCTAAACAAGGCTTAAAGAATCTCGTGTCTTGTGGTATTTTTTTTTTTTTTTTACTGCTCCACTGTGGCGAGTCGAAAGCCTTTTAATATCGGCTGATGTGATTAGATTTGTCTGCGATTTGTATCTTTCTCCCTTCCTGTGTTGTCACTGGGCCTGGGCATTTGAAGCGAGCCCTTTTTCTTCGAGCCTGTGGGGAAGCGGAGGCCTGCGCAGCATCTGGTTGACTTGGAAACAGCTGTGTTTTCACAGAGCTGACTGAGGTTTACGGCTGCTCCCATGCTAGGCTAGGTTCACCGGGCCCCGTTCGGCTAAACAACGTTAAATCTCATGTCTCGCCCCCCCCCCCGAACCCCACCCCCCCCCCCCCCCCCCCCCACATTCGTGTTCACCGGAAATTATAGAGCCTATCTAAATTGGGTAGTGCATCTGGAGTATCGTGAGGCTTGGAAGTTTAAGGAGTAACCAACCAGATTATTTTAGATGCCAAAAATCACATTTTCACAGACGGCATTTATTTTCTCGTTCAGCCGATCGACTCACAAACACGATGCGTCAGTTACTCAAAGCATTAGGTAGGTAGTAATACAGTTATAAATTGGGTTCTTTGTTTTTGGGGCAATTTGGTTATCTGAAGTTGCATTGAAATGCTCTAAAAGAGAGCCGGGGTCAGACTAAAAGACTGACGAATGGAAAGTTACAGTGCATCCTTCACGTTTAAAACCTTGAATGTGATCCTGCAATACTACTCAGAGCTAAATGAAAACACGACAGCCTCGTTTTACAAGCCATAGCAGAGACTTACGTCGTGGGTTTTAATGCAGCGGGGTCTGGGCTCTTAAACTGACAACATGCACACCGTCTGTGTGCGCCCATGTGTGTCGCACAAACTCCACGCAGCAATCAGTCCACAAATGAAGACTTCAACATGTAGCTGTAACACAACACCACATGTAACACGATACTGAGTTCACATGTGTTCTTAGGTGGGACACAGCCCACTATCCCCACTATGCCCACTGCTTGCGCTCTTCTCCCAGAAACCCACGGGGGGAGCAGTAACATCATTGATTCTGGTTTATCCTGTGTGTTGAGTTGAGCATCTTAAGACGCTGCTCGGGGTGTTTCCCGTACACACTGGGGGGGACAGATAGGGGCTGGACTGAGCCAGCGGGGGCCATGTGTGAAGTCATCCAAACCAGATGGCCGCCGCTCAGTCCGCTGAGGTTCTGCGTTGGACAAACTTCAGTCTCCGACACTTCTGCTGACCGAGACACAGCATACTGTTACCTCCTAAATACACGGACAGATATGCACAGCCACAGGTCACACAGGTGACCTCTCACACTCACACTCACACACACACACACACACACACGATAGGCTTTGCAGAGAGCACACTGGGCTAGTGTGGTCTCAGTGACAGGATTTGAGCTGAGTGATGCTCAGGCGGATTACTCAGCATTCTCTGGTCACGTGACCCCCAACCCGCATGCAAGCAGCAGGTCATCTGAGCGTGCTGCACCATCTACAGAAGGCATAATGGGTGGTTCCCCAGCCAAACCAAATGGCAGCTGTGTTACCCAACAGTGGTTACATGTCCTCCTAATAATGTGACACAAACTCAACGTGTCAGTTACAAATTAGGATTTCATTCCACAACCAGAAATATTTCTGAAATACACAAATAAAACGTATTATTACGTAGTATTACATAAAAGAAAAAACATGACTCATGACCATACTGGAGTATAACGTATGGCTCCCTTAACAGCATCCCCTCCTACTCTCAGTCGCTTTTCTCTTTCCTTCTAGTCATAAATGCCACATATTTCTTTTCAAATAATTGACCATATGTTTCTGTAATTACACTACAAAAGGGTATCCCAGAAATCTCCAGAGTCAGGACCATAAATCCTTCTGTGACTACGGCCTTGTGAGTGACTAGCATTCAACATGTGGATCAAATAAAGCCTTTTTCTGTATATTCTCAATCAAATAAACAAGTCTGGTAGACTGAGGAGGTGGCTGATTTGCAGGAAGCCTGTGTTGCAGAGGAAACTTTCATTCATAATCCTGGTGTAAGGACGCCCTCTTGTGGTAACTACTTGAATAGCTTTTCTTTTGCATGTGCCATGTACATTGAAATATTGAATGTTTTTTGTTAAATAGTTGATTTTAATGTCCCAGGTCTTGGTTAAGATAAATATCCTTTGGGACTTCTACTCAGAAAATGTTCTATTTGGGCTTTTACTCCTTCAAAAAGGTGCAACAACCAAGACATTTACAAAGCTTTTGTAATATTTTCCATGACTCAAGCAAAACAAAACTTTTTCGTGCCCATATAAATCCTAATTTATTTAATTCATGTGCTAATTTATTTACCCATGTAGGAAAACTGTTGTTTCACTTGCCCCCCTCTTGGTTTAAGAGCACAGGATCAGCTATAAAACACCACGACTGGAGCTGGTAGGGAATTCAGCAGGGCGGCTGCTTGAATCTGGTTGAAGGATTACTTCAACCAGACAATAGATTACTATTGTAATGTGAGAGTGCTTGTTAATTCAGGACAGAACATCACCACTGACCTGTATTTGCCGGTTCTGACTTGTACACCTTTCATTCCACAGTGTTGGGCCCCACCTACATCACTCACCAGATCATCCCCAATCATCAGTGCCTGTGGGGGGTGGGTGGAGTGGAGGGAGAGAGCGAGAACATTACACCTATTTTTCAAGGCTATAATCCTGTAATCTGGGAACGTATTGCTTGTTGTTTAGTACCTCATGCGGTTGAATTCCCATGTCATTGAGAACACTCTGGAAGAACACAGGGGATGGCTTTCCGATTACCTCAGCCTCGACGTCACAGGCATACTGGAGGGAACAATACATTAACAACAATGATTCACTTGTACACAGTTGTTGCTATCAATTCCCAATTAATATGTCAATGTAAATGAACCCACCTCCAGAGCCTTCATGTAAACCCCTACATCCAGTTTCAAACCATCTGTCTCTTTATAGTACCTCCTGTGAAGAGAGTAGCACGTCACCACAAACGTTTTAATTGTCTGGTGCTATAGTGAAGGTTTATATTTCATGTTGGGCTTATTACCACGTTGTCAATACGTTGTGATTATTATTGATTTGAAAGACAAAAGGGGAATACGCTCTTACCCTTTGCCCAGAGAAAACAGCACTGGCTTCTCCAGGCCTATGAGGACCCTGAAGGCATCATTCAGGTTTTGGTAGGAGAAATTATCAGCTGCGTCTCCTAGGACCACGCAGTTCGGGTTGGTCTTGTCAACACTATCAAATTCAGGGACGACGTCTGCAGCAAAGTAAACACAGTTCCCAATCCCACACTAATTTTGGATTTTATCCAGTTGACAACTTTTTTTGCATTCTATATTTGCAGGTTTTCTTTGATTTTCTCTACAGCATCCTGATCATGAAATTATGGCCTTAACAGCCATTCAGGTGCATGCCTGGATTACCAACAGGGCATATACCTCGGACCTCAGACCACCAAGTGCCCAGAAAGCTCCGGGTTTGCACGTAGATCAATTTGTAATTCATTGTATATTGTATAACTGTAGCTGCACAGTACAGTACAGGGTGGTCTGTGGCCATGCCGGGGCCCTAGTGGAATAATCTGAGCATGTTTAGGAGCTAAATAATATCAAAAGCTCTTTTCATGTGAGTGTACCATAAACAATAAGTGCTACCATCATAGACCAGCAGGTGAGGCCGCAAGCCCCTCTCCTTGAGGACAGCTACAGCTGCTGGGGCGGGAGAGAACACCTCTGACACCGAGATATCGAAGCCCATTCTTTGGAGCTTGGCTACAAACTTCTCTCTGGTGGCCTGGGTCTCGTTGGTGCAGAAGCGCAGCTTGAGGTCAGACGCCTTGAGCCTGGAAAAAGGTCAGAGCACAGAGACACACCTAGTCAAGCTTAATGCTACTTTGAGAGACTTGCAAATACTGCATGGTTGACCCTTACAGAGGCAACTGCTATTATGCATGTCAGCAAATCCAAAGACCACCTATGTGCACCTTACTCCCTAGGCAAGTGGTCCTCTGGGTCCAGAATAATACTGCTTTCTATTCTGCCAGCTCGTTTTCATTGTAGTTGTCTAATCAGGGACTGATTTAGACCTGGGATGCCAGGTAGGATAGAAAACCAGCATTATCACTCTGGACCCAGAAGACCAGGATTGAGAACCCTGCTCAACTAGCTCAGCTAGATCGATGTTGTTTGTTGTTTAATATAAGCGATTCTCTAACGACTTCTCTAACGATAAGCGATTCTCTAACGACTCACAGTTTCACTGCTTCAACCGAGCCAGGAATGGGAACACCGCCGCCCTCCCCACTGTCATATAAAACTCCACACATGTCTAAAATGACAGCTTTCAAACTCTTAGCGGAACCTGCCCAGCTAGTGTCGGCCATGGCGAAAAGCTTTGTTCAATGCGCATGTGCAAAACGTGGTCTCGAGAGACCACAAAAGAGATTCCAATCATTTCTTTAGTTAAATGTTTGGACTTGTACGGTCAATCGCTGCCTGTATCAACCGCCCTTTTCATTTATTTCTTATTTCATTTATTGTTTCATATGATTATTTATATACAGATATCTATTATTTATTTACAGTTATAGCCACTGCAATTCCGGCAGTTAATACCCTGTTCTTCTAATACCACGCGCATACTATATGGTGCTGAATGAACAGCGCACTACTGCCTGGCCAGTCGTATATGAAAGGTCACTGTAGTTTATTACTACTAAAGTTGCAGTTTGCAAAACACACTACTGCAATCGCCTGAAAAGTTGCAAGGTGGGGGAGTGTCTTGGTTGAGACGGGATGACGCAAGTCTGCACGCGCTTGCTGGTAGGATCAGGGATTCAGGTCTTCTGCTTTAACAGTCGGACAGACAGGACGCATCTCATACACGTTTCCAAGAGGGTATGTGACTACATTTACTTGAGATTATGTGATACTGTTTGCGCTAGTCTAGGCCTGTTTGAAAACGTTACAGCGATAATATGATAATAGCTAATATTCGAGTGCTCTGCTGTTGTTAGCTAGCTGGTACTACCGAAATGAAGTTGCATAACAGAAATTGGCTAAATTGCCCATCTTCTCAACACATGTAGAGTACGTTACTGAACATTAGAGAGTTATATGACTGTCCAGCGATTTTTAATGATTAAATTATCACGGTAACGTGTAGTTACTTTGCTTGCTAACTAATGTTGGCTCGTTCTGCCAAGCAGGAGAGTAGATTAGCCACTATGCAATGTTAGCCAGATATGCTAGTAATTGCACCTGGTAGTACCGGTTCTTCTCCGTGATGAGGACCCTGCACGCCAAACTGTTGATGTGTGTTACGCAACACGTCGTTGGTCTTGGTGAGCGTTTTAGCTTTCTAACCAAGCTTGGAGGCATCAATTAAAATGACAAGGGTCAACGTCAGTGTTTTCGTCCAGGGAAGGACACTTATTTTTGTTCGTACAATTAACCAGTCACTAAAACTAAGTTACAAGTCAACTAGATTTTTAAACTTGAATAGACTTCCAAGGCGTGGCTGGCTACCTTCCAGATTACCTGGAACATTACAAGAATGGCTGATGTGTAAATGGCAGCTGTGGCATCCAGTAGATGCACTAATATAGTCACATGTACTATAGTTTGTGAGAACTTGCTGAGTTGCTGTTTTAAGTGAATACGTGTCTGGTCTTAAATTAGCCCCTGGCCTTGATGCACGGGGGGTGTGTCGGGGGAGGCAGCTCCACAGTAACCTATCATCGTCTATGACCACATGCAGTGGTGTTTTAGGGCCAACTAAAACGTTTCCATAGGGTCACTGTCCTCATTGTAACCCAGAGCAGGTGCTGTCTGTTTGCGTTGTGTATTTCTTAACTGTGGAACATTATTGATCACGCCAAGCCAGCTGTGCTAGATATCTCACCTTCACACTGTTCATTCTATTCAGCATGGATGTTTGCATTATTAATAAAAAACACTCCTGTTCCTTTCTTGCACTACATTTTGCAATACAAATGAGTGATGTAGGAAGTAGTCTCATGGAAACAAAGTAGGCTCATATCTGTTGTCACGCAAAGAAAGGCATGCAGTTATTTTCTTAATTGTTCATGCTAGTCAAACTTGTTTCAATTGTTCTGGCAATGTTTGCTGATGTGGCATTTTAACCAGAATGATCAGGTGGTTGGCTTAGGTAACTAACTTTACCAGTCACACAACTGACAACTTGATTTATGTCATCCAACATGAGCACCAAAAAGGCCAGTGAATTATGTCTAAATCAGCACATAGCCATTCATCCTCACAATGGGCTCTCTTTTGGAACAGAATGAAGGTCACTCTGTGCCATAGATATTTAAAAAAAATAGTGGGCCAACTGGTAGATATCAAGTCCTTGGTAGATATCAAGTCCTAGGTGCTACTTGATGATGGTGAGTGGAAATCTAAAATGATGTTTTATCATGGTGTTTCTGACCAGATACAAAAGTCTGGAACATCAGTTGAGTGGCCATGATGTTGTGGGATTAGTGTAGATCCAGGGCCCAGCAAAGGTCAATCCCTCTCGCTCTATTGTGCTGAAAGTGAAAGAGAAGTGTTGCTCAGCAGGCCCGTAAAGCCTATGCGCTGAGTACATGAAATCTCACACAGCATTGGCTTGGTATAGCATAGATTTAACCCTTTGCAGTTTCTGTGGGGGTTGTCTCTTAAGGGGCTGCTTTTTGTCACAAAAGCTAAAGTGAAATCTCTGAGAGCTAAATTGGGGGGGGGGAAATGGTGGAAACACTTTATGAGCCTATTTGAGAATTAATCTTTTCTCTCTCTATTTTTTTACCTGACTGTAGGCGTAGCAACGTGTCAGAATGAAAGCGATGATTTCCACGCTCAGTCGCCGCATGGGTGGCACTGCCCTTCTACTCAATCGCAGCGTCCACTCTGGCACACGTCCTGCCTCCACCGTCGCCTCCAAACTGAGGACTGAACACCCCCTCACCTCAGAGGAGGTCTATGCACGTGAAGACAAGTATGGAGCACACAACTACCACCCTCTCCCCGTGGCCTTGGAGAAAGGAGAGGGTGAGTACATTCTGTGACATGATGACCAACGAGGATAGTGTGGTGATTAATGGATGCATAATAAATATGGATTGTGCGTCATAGTTTTGTCTTGGTGTGAGCGCTAGAAGTTCACTTATGGGTCACATACACCTCTCCAAGGTGACTTGGAAACAACAGTATCAACTTGTGGCCTGTTTTTTTTTTTCCTCTTTACACCAGGCCTCTATGTGTGGGATGTGGAGGGTAACAGATATTACGACTTCCTGAGTGCCTACAGTGCAGTGAACCAGGGCCACTGCCACCCGAAGATCATTGCTGCGCTCAACGCCCAGGCCTCTAAACTCACCCTCACCTCCAGAGCATTCTACAATGACGTGCTGGGAGCCTACGAGGAGTACATCACCAAGATGTTCGGCTACGATAAAGTCTTGCCCATGAACACGGGTAAGGAAACCATCAGGGATATGGGTGTATTGTGGCTGTGGTCATTGTGTGACAAGAAACAGCAAAGTGAGTTGTTGGTGTGGACTGCACTACATCTTCAAAAGTCATCATGAATGTATTTGATTTTCTTTTTTCTTTTGCACCTAAACAAGGTGTTGAAGGTGGCGAGACTGCCTGCAAGCTAGCCCGTAAGTGGGCTTATAATGTGAAGGGTGTTCCCAAGAACCAGGCCAAGATCATTTTTGCAAGTAAGTAGCTATCCTATAGTTCAATACAATCACAATACATTATGTAATGATGTAAACTGAGTACAGTCCGATAACCACGTATGTTATTCACTCTTCTTTATTAGATGGTAACTTCTGGGGCCGCACCTTGGCAGCCATCTCCAGCTCCACCGACCCCAGCAGTTACGACGGTTTTGGTCCCTACATGCCAGGCTTTGAGCTTATCCCCTACAATGACATTCCTGCACTAGAGGTACAAGGTTTGACCCTTATCTTCAAGACTCATCTGTCCTCTTTGTTCTCATGTTTCAGTCATAGCAATTGATTTCCAATGTGCCTTTTCTGATTTTGATACTGTCACAGGCAGCTAATATGGGCCAATCCACTGGACTAAAAGTGCTTGGTAAATTGTCTAAAATGTGGGCAATTTTAACAAATAGCCAATTGCATGAAACGGATCAATAGCAGCGTATTTAACAAAACGTAACAACTAAGCGCTACAAACATTTATTATATCTGCAATAAAAGAAATCCTTATGCAAACCAAAGATTTTCTGCCGTTCTCTAAACATCATTTAGACGCCCTGTTTAGAGACCGGCAGAAAATCTTGTTAATTCAATATTATCCACTGTACACTTATTTTTTTCATTTGACTGCAATGTTTTTGTTCATATCTGGTATTGTTGTGTTTTTTTTTTTTTTTTGGGCAGTAAATTTTTTGCAATCATTTTTCCAGAGTTTGTTAGTCAGAGGAAGGCTTTTTATCTGTTTTGATCCGATATCCTGAACATAACCTGCTCTGGACCATGTTAAGTGTGCACGATACCTCTCTGGTTTCTCTGCTGACGCCTTCACTGACCTCCTGCTTCGCCTAGCTCCTTTAACTGGCCCCACATGCAACCTCCTGGCTCAGAAATGAAATCCCTAAATCACCTACTATAAGAGCAAGCATCGAATTATCCAACTCAATCAGGATAATGAATGTGTCAAATCGTAGAATCATAACAGTAGCCTGACCACCTTCTCACCTATTGACTTACCCTTACTTGCAAAGATCATGTCTCTTCTGAACTCTGCAAGCTGTCTTTAGCAATTGATACCTTTTTTTTAAAAGAATGCAAAAACACACTTATTAAAGTGTCTTTTAAGTAGTCTATTGGCTCCTTCTATTTATCGTTTTTGATCTTTTCATGTTTTATTGTTTAATCCTGTCTGTATTTGTGTATTTTTATTGTTGTGAAGCACTGAACTGAACTTTTGTTTCTGAAAAGCGCTATACAAATAGTTACAAAAAGTTAGCTCTCTAACCCACTAATCTCGCTTCGTGAGAAAGGTCCCAGGTGTTGGTGTTTTTGGAGATCTTCCAAAACAACACTTATTTCTCATTATCTTCCAAAACTAGCTGAGGTACCTCCCTAAAGTATTGAAAGGGTTATCATAGACATCGATAAAAATGTCTGACCTGTTCACATTGGGGTGGTCTTTTTTTTTTTTTTTTTTTTTACCTCTCCAGAAAGCCCTTCAAGATCCTAATGTTGCAGCCTTCATGGTGGAGCCCATCCAGGGGGAGGCGGGGGTGTTGGTGCCTGACCAGGGCTACCTGACCAAAGTCAGAGAACTTTGCACCAAACACAAGGTGAGTCAAATACAAGAATGTATCATTTTATCTTTTTCAAGAATGACTGATTGGCTTAGGCTATCTCAACTTTGTTATCTTTATTGGGCAGATGCCATACTGCTTAGGGCAAGTACAGGTTTGCAGTTAACAATAATTGATAGGTAGAAAATGAATTTTTCACACCTGGGCGCAACGTTTCTTAGCACCCAGGTAAAGAGATGTGTCTCACTTCCCGTTGCCCAACTTGACTTGGGCTCTATGGCCACAGCACTGGTGACCACCATGGTAAAACCAATATTTCAGGGTTTTTGAAATGACTACTGCTAATCTGTGTGTTTTGTCCAGGTGTTGTTTATTGCTGATGAGGTCCAGACGGGCTTGTCACGTACCGGCCGACGGCTGGCTGTGGACCACGAGGAAGTGCGTCCAGATGTGGTGATTCTGGGCAAGGCACTATCTGGAGGAGTCTACCCTGTAAGTGTCTTCTATCTGTTCTGCTGTTTAGTCACACTTGATCACATCAGATTTGCTCTGTAAGAGCTTAAGTTTCTTTGTTTTAACTATCTTGCGGTTTTGTGTTTGTGGGTATCAGGTATCTGCTGTGCTGTGTGATGATGAGGTGATGTTGACCATCAAGCCTGGAGAGCACGGCTCCACGTATGGGGGCAACCCCCTGGCCTGTAGCGTTGCTATGGCTTCACTGCAGGTCAGTGTCCAACTGTCCTTCACTTATCTTTCACTCTTGTGCTGGTCGACGACCCTCATAAACAGATTACTTTTATCTAGTTTTTGCTCTTGCTTGAACTGATTACATGATTAAATCTAGTACTCTAAAGTTAATCATTTTCAAGCCTCTTACTTACAAAGATAGAAAATGTTCTTTTTTAACTTAACAGGAAAGATTTACACAAGTGCTTACTCAATACAGCAGCTCCTTTCTCCATCTGCAGGTCCTGGAGGAGGAGAAGCTGGCAGAGAATGCTGAGAACATGGGGAAGTTGCTGAGGTCTGAGCTGAGGAAGTTGCCCCTTGACATCGTCACCACAGTCAGGGGGAAAGGCCTGCTCAATGCCATCGTCATCAAGGAGACCGAAGGTACAGTACAGCACCACTGGTAACACTGCAGGTCCTGTCAGGGACATTGATGATGGGTCTGTTAGTGAGTATGATGTTGAGTAACTATGGCAGGGTTTTTTTGATCTGGGCAAACATGTAGCATGGAAGTGGTAAGCTTCTTTGCTCCTTGGCCAGTTTTGTAGTGCCAGTACAAATTCATGATGAAATGAAGAATAAGAGTACAACTTGAGTAGGTAGTGTCATTTCACCCTGCAGTCAAGTCTTTTCACCTATGATTAATGCAATTTCCCCTAGGCTACGATGCCTGGAAAGTGTGCTTGCGTCTTCGTGACAATGGACTGCTGGCGAAACCCACCCACGGTGACATCATCCGCCTGGCCCCTCCTCTCATCATCAAAGAGCACGAGGTGCACGAGTGCGTTGACATAATCCAAAGAACCATCATGTCTTTCTAAATCGATCATGCACCGACAAACCTCGATCAGATAATTCATACTGTCTCATGCTATGAACTGTCAGCAAGCCACGCTAAACATTTACCAACTGATGTTTTTCCTTTTGTTTTATTTCTTGTGGTTTCTGAAGATCATGGCTGTATAAAAATGTCTATTAGGATTGTATAAGAGGGATGCCTCCTCTAAAGATACCCTGACAGACTGCAACACAAGGTTGTTCTGAACCTCACTGATTGTATTGTAACTGTCTTCAATGTCTGTTTATAATCAATTGCATAATTGATCTAAACTGATTAACTCATTGAATGGGTAATTCCTTTTTTTCATGGGTATCTTATGCAGTAAAACGCATTCTCAAAAGGGATCAGTGGTTTTACCAGGGAAGCATACAATCCAGTGTTCAAGTTTTTCTTTTTTTCCAACAGAGGCATACAGTTAAATTTGCCTGACCTTTTTGTGCATTAGTACTTTTTTGCACTAACAACCTGAAAATGGTATTGATGCTGACTTGAAATCTTGACTGCTGTACTCTTAGTCTATCTACTAAAACGACTGCTGCCGATGTCTTCTTAAACCCACCTTATGAAACAACACAAACATCACACACCGTTCTGTTACTATCAAGTTCTCTTTTCAGCCTTTTTGCATCATGTACCTCTATGAGAATTCAGCTGTGATTCCACTTGGCTCTAAATGTTTATCAGGCGGTATGGAGTACACGGTTGGAGTAAATGAATCTGAGTTATCAGTCCTGAAGCATCATGCTCCTGCTGCAGAGCTTAAAGTTTGACATGAATAACTTTGATGGCTGTTGTCCCCCTAAACAATTCAATGAGGATATTAGTGGGGAGGAAAAAACCCATCAAAATGATTCATGTCAGCTTCAGGCTCTGTAGAAGAAGTGTGATGAGTTGGCACAGGTTTGCTAACTATTACCTGTTCTCCTTTACCACAACCATGTAGTGCATACTACCTAAGAGTAATTTAGAGTTCGACAAAAAGGCTGGCGAGAGAACCTGACAATAAGATGTCAAGAGCCTGGTGACATCTATGGATTTCAAACATCTAGAACTTGCTGCATACTAAACAATTGTAATGAATATAATCTTAATCTGTCCATACGGTTTTGGAACCCAAGAAATGTGACCCTGAGCATAAAGAGCTGTAGTTCATTAACTGGTCATCTGATAAGCCTGAAAATCACTTTGGGTGTGAAACAACGCAAAAGTGTACAGCTGACACACACGTGTTGCTGTCCACATACTTTTGCATTTCACTGTGTAAGGGTAATGAGTGATAGGAAGAGTCATGTACTGTTCACTAAGGCGTGTTTGGTTTTGACTATTTATCTGTACAATACTTCTTTTGAACATGTTTGTTTAAAAAAAAGAAACAAAAAAACAACTAATTGTTGCTAATTGAATGCTGAGTCAGATGCAATATATTTAAGCTGTCATTGTTCTTAGAATAAATGATTGCAGTCTTATTTTTTTGTCCTGTTCATCTGGATCAAATAAACTTAAGATACTGTAACAGACCAGACCAGGTGCATAAAGATGGCACTCTGTGGTTTAGGTTTCATATTTAGCCAGTTCTTGCCTGTTCAGAAACTGTCAGAAACACTGTACTGTGGGATGACTTGATGACATCCATCCAGGAGGCTGCCATTTTTGTGCACATGGCCCATTATTTTGGGAACGATTAAAGATGCAACACTAGATGGTGCTGTGCACTCACTCAATTCAAACTAAGGTACATCCATGTGTTGCAGCATCCTTTTAGATGTTGACGCCATCTCCATTGATCTATATGACCACTGACAATGGCAGGTCAGTAGGTATGATTTAATGAAATATGTAATTGTATATGACCTCAGTCATCCAAGTCTTGGCCAAGTGCTCGATACAAAGGCAAAATAAAAGTGTAAGAAACATGGGAATAAAAGGTGCACCATTGGTATTTTTACTTTTTAAACAATGCAGATTCTTGGCCCCAACTGTGCACTGCTTCACCTACACCAACTAAGTGAGGTATTTAACCTGTCGGACCATGGCGTGTAGATCAGATCTAACACCAACGCAGCCAGACCAGTCAGACAACCGTGGCTACATCACCCAGGGGACCAACTCCTCCAGGGATGATCCATCTATCAGCCTGTCTCCTCACCCCTCCGCCAACCCATCATTAACGAGAGAGAGACAAGACTGAGAGCAAGGGGGTAAGAAAGAAAGAGATGTGGGGGTGCTGGGATGTTCAAGAGTAGAGATTTGACACATTTGTCATACCCAGTGGAATGGAGAAGCTAGCTGTTCGGTGGTTGACTGATCTGGATCTTGTGGCTACAGGCTACAGTCTCAGGCTAACGGACTGAGTCACTTCAAGTCTTTATTCCCCCTGAGCCCTGACCTCTTGGCAGCAGACTCCCTCGGTGACCCTGGTGCACTGGCGCAGATTGAAGCTCAGCCTGTCCCAGATCAGATGTTATTTGACTATGCAACAACAACAACAACAACAACAGCAGCAGTAGCAGCATTAATATAGCCATTCAGTATGAATGATTTCCTCTCCATTTGGATTGGGTTGTGATATGACGTTTGACCTTTGCTCAGGTTGGATAGGTTAAGAGAGGTGAAGAAGAAGAGGATTGCTTCTATATCAGAGGAATAATTGCAAGAGCCCAGTGAGTGTAGTAGAATTGGAGTTTATTAATTTGTTGTTAATTAAAAACTTTCGGGCAAACGCACTTTGAATCAATGTAGTAAGACAAACGTAACAGCGTGGGATCAACAGACGTGTGTATAGCAGTTGCAGTTACAATGCATTTTTAAAAAGTTATGCAGCAGATTTTTCATTATGAAACAGATGAAGAAGAAAAAACGACACACTGTGATATCAAGGTTGAAAAAATCCACATCTAATTGATTTAGTGTTTGGCACATTGTGATTTATGACACAGTTCTGGCTTTCTCCTTTGAAGGCTTCATATTCAGTGCATTATGAGGAGAGTTTGGGATTTCTGCTGTAAAACAGGCAACTTGTGAGCAAAAGTGCACACCGCCCAAAATCTAGGACAGGTCATTATTTCATGTGAACCGGTGCAGAGAGCCGAGCGAGGCCCGGCGTTTGCTTGTGAAATATGAGTGGAATTCTACCTGGCAGGAGAAATGACGGTTATCACTGGGTGACAGAGCAATGTGCTTGTGTCCTGTGCGGGCTTTGATCCTACACTCGCAGGGTTCTGCATCCCACTCGACTACGATAGCGAGGCATACTGTATTCCACAAATGAGCTCCATTTTTGGCAAGGTAGTGACAGGCCGCGGCTCCGTGGGGATCTGGGAACGCCGAGGTCCCGGCGGCTGCCTGGTCGTGGCGGGGCTTTTGACGGCCTCGGCCAAATCTATAGACTTAGATGCACCTGTAAAGCCCGGCTTGCTTGTCCTCGCACACTGCATGCCAACACTCCAGCCTGGCCCATTCGAGCATGTGCTGCAAGGCTGGCATCCAAGACGGGAATAAATGGAATCTGTTCCTCCATAATTCCCTGGAGCAAGAAGGTCTCATGGTCAAGAGTGGCTCATCCACACACTGGATGGCTCCTATTGCTGCACACTCCCAGCTCTTTGTTTTTCCCCCTCCTCTCTAGCTTTTCTCTCTCTTTCTGTCTCACCACCTGACTGTCTGTCTCTCTGTGTTTGTGTCTATCTGTCTCCTCTCTCTCCCCCTGTATGCCTTTCTCTCTCTCAGCCAGCCCATTTCTATTCCTTTCTCATATGATGAAGAATTCTGATATTGTGGTACTTAGAGAGGATGTAATCAAAGTACCTTGCCTAAAATGTAATTCAGGTTCAATTCAAGTTGCAGTTAAGAAGAGGATAAATTAGAAAGCTCTGTATCCATTAGATCCATGGAGAATAAGGTGCCAGTTTAAGAATTATGACCGATGCACTGCTGGAATAGGATAAGCTATTCATTTTTTCCTCTATCACCACAGATAAATCAGTGAAATTTGTTGGGCTTTCCTGCCAGCGCTCATATTAATGGGCCTTTTGCATTAAGTCGCTTCAATTTATGACATCTGAGTGCACTGATAAAACGCATGTGTATCGTAAAGGGCAAATGACACATAATCCCTAAAGAGTAATGTGCACTGACCATTTTTCTGTGTTTCCGCCTCCTTCAGTTCACACCAGAGGGGATATGTATTGATCAAGCGCAGCCAAGGTCCTCAGAAGGACACGTCATTCCCTGTGGCTCCGAGGTACACTTGGCAAGTGTGACACTCAGAGCAATCGCCTTGGTTGTCACAACCTCACCTGATTTATTTTTGTGTTGAACACAAGTCTGCAGGCGTCGGCCGGTCCTGCCCGCCCTTATAGAAGGTATAGGAGACATTCACTGTAATAAAATGATCATATACGCTCTTGTGCTCAGTCTTAATGTTTTATTTTTCTGCCATTAGGGTAAGATTTTAGTTTCAATTTCCAGTGCAACTCCAATGCAATGATCTGATGCAATGATCCATTTGTTTTAAGAAAACTCATGACTAAATGCAAGATGAAATAAGATTAAATACCAAAACAAAACACATTTTTGCAGTAATTGACATGTTCCCATCCAAACTCTAAACACAGCTGGGTGGGCTTACAGGGTAATCACACCGCAGTGATCGTGGACAAAACAACACAGCAGACAGTATCTGACGCATCACCTTGCTGTCGGCATTACTGGCCCCTGTGGTACTGAGTGCAGAATACCTGGCAGTACAACGCTGTCATGGGAGTGAAGGATGACTCATCTACGTGTTGTTCTTTTGGACTTCTTTTCATTTTCCATTAAAAAAATAAACTCGATTACAAAGTCAATGAATTTCATTGTCCGCGGGAGGGAACATTGCTGTCTGGGTTTTTGACTGGAGAGACATAATTAAAGTCAATGGACTACCACTGGTAGAGCTTTGCTTTAATGTAATGAATGAGGAGCAAGTGAGGTAGCAGACGGCTCAAACCGAGGCCTTGGGTAGTGAGTCTGTTGCGAGGATGTTATTCTTTCAAATGAAACGTGAACCAGCGCTAGCAAAATCTCCAACATGGCTAAAGAGAAAGAAAGAAGACGTATATATATGCACTTGGCTGTATGAATTTCAAAAGACCATCAGTGGCAGCTGGAGTGTATTAATATGGTATAAATCAACCCTCTTAATGTGACAAGCAATTGAGTTTAACTTGGAGGCTGACGGGGGCCGCTGCTGTCGCAATCGCAAGGTTCAGCGCTCACACATGGCAACTGCTACACTGGGAATGCAGTAAAACGAGGACGTGCCACCCTCTTGTGGCCAGGAAATACGCTCATTTGGAGGATACAAGAAAGCCGCAGACGACACCAGTCACCGTGGCTTCGCCTTTTTTGCCGCCCTCTATCTGTTTCGGGTCAACCCAAGTTGCCGTCCACCAATTCTGCTGAGGGCATACAGAAACTGATGCTCCGTAAGGGCTTGGCGGTACGCGAAGCCCTGACCACAACAGCTGCAGACAAAGCCTCAGTGTTTACAGAGGAGGAGGAGGAGGAGATGGAGGAGGAGGAGGAGGATAGGAGGAGGTGGTGGAAAGGAGGAGGGCAAGGAGCGATGTGGGTCTCAGCTTTCACTCCTAGAGGAGAAAAAAATGACCGGGGGAAATGGGACCGTGATGGCGGCCACAGGAATTCAAGCCTCAGGCCCCAAAGAAATGTGGAGCGGTCATTCTGCTTGTCCTAGGAGAGGATGCAGACACACTTTACACAAGGAAGTAGACACCGTCTGACACCTGGGGGAAGGGGAGGGAGGGAGTGTGTGTGTGTGTGTGTGTGTGTGTGTCGGGGGCAGGTAAGCTTTCCCTGCTCCTGCAAATATGATGCTTTATCCATCATCACTGGGCTGGAATGTCCTGTACTGTACACGGCTCGGATGAAGCGGAGGAAAACGAAGCGGCTTCCTAAACTGTGGCGCAAGAGACCCGCGATGGCAACGAGACTACGAGCCTGCGTTGGGCCGGCTGCCACACAAGCTCTCAGTGTCGTGAAGGATAAATCAGGACTCTAACCGTCACCGGGGCACTCTGATGCAGCACCGCCACTCTGTGAACAGTGGAGCTTGGCAAATATGAAGTGTCACTTTTTTTTTTTACCTCAGCAGTTTCTATCAGTGTCTTTCACAATGGAAGCCTCAGAGGAACATTAAGGTGCGGTAATGCATCGTGCTTGATTAAATCGAACACATTACAGGTGTTGTCAAAGCCGGCGTGGTGCAACACTGTGTAGAAAAGGCCCTCGGTCCAAGGGCAAAAGGACTCTCCTCTCGTTAAGGGCCCTGGGGTGAAATGAATCAGCAATATTATTCTTGCTCTTTGTCTGCGCAGATTAATTACTAACGTGGGATGTCAAACTGATCTGAACGCAGTCGAATCAGCGAGTGAACGAGACTATCTTGGTCGGAGATGGTAATTACTCTGGGGGCAGTTACTCATTCTTTCCCGCAGCTAGGGGCCTTTCGATGAACTTCAGCTGCGTGGGATCTGGGATGATGAATCATTCTCGTCTTAGAATCCCGTTGTCTTTTCATGCAGCCGTGTTTTCATACGCCAACAAGTAGGGATGTTTTCAACATACATGGCAGCACTAGACTAGCAGTTCGTACTATAATTATATCTGAGAACAGAGGGTCCCGATGCTAGCACGTTTGTTCCAGTAGACTCTAGAAAACCTCTCTGATCTAGTGGCATCTGCAGCAGAGAGGAGCGCAAGCAAAGAGAGATGAAATCATAAAAAGCTGTATGCCATTTCCTTTACAGCAGCAAACCCAGACAACTCACCCAGGGTGGGGTAGGAAGGACCACACACACACACACACACACACACACACCGGGCTGTGATTACTACAGCGCTTGACATGCAATTGACAATCGAGTCTCAACCTCAATCTGTCAAAACATGACAAAGTGTTTCGACATCCCTCGTACATGCGAGTGAATGTGTGGGACTCTTGCCAGATGAACTACTCTCAGACTGGAGCACATTCATGTCGGGGAGATTAAATTTTTATTACCTGTTCTTTCCCAGAATTAAAATCATATCCCTCGCAGGGAGACTGATGAATACTACCGTGCAGACGCTGGGGAAGATCCTGTCATTACAACTTCCCATGGATTTTCTAACTTTTCAATTCTGACTCATGCTCACCTCCACAATTCAAAGAAGTTTGCACAGAAGCTTTGATCCTCCCGTGTCCCCCACCCCCCCCCCCTGTGTCCCTGCTGATGCGGCACATTCAGACCTCATGGTGTGATAGCAGCACAGTAGTCATCCCCTGGGAAAAAATTTAAAGCACCTCCCCCCCCGCCCTCCCCTCCGTGCCTCGCTTCGCCTCTCACTGCCATAGCCATCCATGCCCGGGGGCTACCGGCAGACTCACCCTGACAGCCCCTGCGTTGGACCTGGTGATGCTGCGGGACGGGTGAACAGTGTCAACACAATATCCGTCTCTGCAGGCAGCCCGGGGGTGGATTACACACCCGTGCAGAATGCAGACTCTTCTGGGTTCACAGTGACGCTTCCACTTTCATTTGCAATTATTTTGCGGGGTCAAATTTACAGTGTACTAAACCTTTACCACCACCACCAGCCTCTCTCTCTCTCTCTCTCTCTCTCTCTCTCTCTCTATCTTAATGCTTATCCACTGGAACCGGGGGAGAACATGTCTAGCTTCAAATCACTGCCCTTATTGTTAACAGGAATTTAATGGGGTGATTAGGGCTACTTCACTCTATTCTCAAAGTAGACATCCATCTTCCTAAAGTGTTGACGTTGCAGTAGCCTTGCCTTTTCAATAAGCTATTCACAATGTCTGCTTACTCCAGGCGAGGGCCCGGCGAAACCACCTATACAAGCAGCCCCTTGATATTTTTTGCGCCCCTACTTCATGAAATCCATAAATTCTGTATATTTGTGTTTGGGCTGCTTGGTTCTCATAATGAGAGTTGTAAAAGGTTTGCATGGCAGCACTCCTGACCTGCTGACCAAAGGAAAACATAACTTTGCGGTTATTCAGGGGCTGATGTCACACAATAGTCTTCGCTCGGATTGGTTCTTTCCGTGCGCGTTGGCCTCGTATAAATCTCAATGAACGTGTCACTCCAAAAACATAAAACCTCACAGGGGCTAAACTGTGCCTTTCTGTTTTCAAGTCGGACCTCTGAGTAACAACCAATCGGAGTCCTGTATGAGACGCGTACCGCCGCCAAGTCACCTCTCTGACACGTGGGCAGTCACCTTTTCGGACACGCGGCCCGGCGGTTTGTCACGGCGGACAGGGAGCCTCCTGTAATGTTTCATAATCAACCTTACCCATCCAGGCGTGGAGAGCAGCTGGACTGGGCTGATATTAGTATGCCCCTGGTGTAGCATGGTGACAGAAGCTCTCTCTCTCTCTCGCTCTCTCTCTCTCTCATTGCATGGTATCAGATGGAGAATTTTATGTGACAAGAGTGTGGAATGAAACGTGCTGGCTCTCTCTCCAAAAAAACCTCAGATTGGCTTTTTTTTTTTGTCGTTGTTTTTTAACTCGAGCCATGCGCTGTTTGAGATAACCGACGGTCGATACACACATCAGTCTGTGCTGGGGACTACTGTGTCAGACAGCTTGTTTGCCGATGCAAATTTGATCTGCTTCGCCCGAGGGCAGGCGGAACACAATATTGCGAGCCACCGCAGCTCGACTATAAAAGAGGACAGCGATTTTCAAATGAAAAGTTGTGTTAAGGTTTTAAATCTACTCCCCGACAGCGAGTTTGGGAAAAAGCAGGTGGTCCGCTGGTGTGGAGTCTTGCTGTAATCTGACAGGCTGTGATAAAATCAGGTTTGGCATTTGGATTGCTTTACCTGGAGCAGCTTTCTCTCCCCATCATCGTGACAGATGCTGCAATTAGTGATAGTGAAGATTTCCAACTGCTGACATGGCTTGGTACATCAGCTACCCATCTCCTCTCTGTTTGTGTCTTTTTTTTTTTTTTCATATTGAACCATTACTTTATTTGGATACCCCCATTTTCCCACAGAGAACAGCTAATCGCAGAGGCAGCTTGGGCACAGGCAGGCGTTTTAAGCCAGCGGGGGGGAAAGACGTGGATGCCAGAGCTTTTCAGGCCCTGAACTCAGGAGCTTTATCAATGAGTAACAGGTGAAAGGGATGGATTGTGTCAATGTTTGTGTGTCCTTGTTCCAAATGCAGAAAAACTAGTAGAGTAAATAGTAGTGCCTTTGGAAAATTCTCACCCTGTGAACGGGGATATACAGTTGTGTATAGTATACACTGTGTACCGATGCATTCCACTCATGTTTGCTATAGAGGAGCCAGCGTGCACTCAGATGTACATTATACAATAAATTGCTAGCAAATTAAGTTGACACAACAAGATGAGAATCTATGAGTGTTTTGTTTTAAAATGTTTTCTTTTGAAATGTTTTGACGTAAATTACAGATTTCACAACACAACATTTTACTTTTATGCTTCTTTTTCTGGCAGTTTTGTTGACAATAAATTGCTATGTGAACAACTATAACGCACAATAGCAAATTTACATGCTTTTTGCTTTCATGGACGCCAGTAAATTACAGACAGACTCAGTGGCTGGGGCACACAACAAAGGAAAACCAATGCCCATAACACCTTCCACAAAGGCTTGTTTTTTTCTCCCCCAAATGGATTGTGGGTTTTTGCTGCCAGAAACAGCCCAGCAGAGAACAACACCATGTGAGGAGCCGTGCATACATGTGCTTGAATTTCAAAAGTGATTTGAACCTTTTCACTCATTCATTTATAGTAGTAAAGCTAATATGTAATATAACAGTGTAACAGTATACAGCCACAGTCTACTGTTGGCCACTGTGCAGCTCCACTGGTGCTACTGGGGGTTAAAAGACAGACATGCTCAAGGGAACGTCAGCAGTTGTTGTTGGGGGCGCGTCAGTTACTTTCCCCACCCAGATTTTCTCTCAGACTGTCTGGTTCTCTTGGTTTTAGTCTGCCCCTCCCTTTCAGTTTTTTTTACCAGTTTTGCCTCAGAGGACGATCAAAACAGAGTATTGTCTGGATTATCTGTCAGAAAGACGTCACCTGATGTTCACCCTTTAAAATCTCATAATTAGTCTGTCTAACGTCAAAACAGAGAAAATATATGTGATGATTAACATATATTAATCATAGTAACATGTACCACATTACATTTTGCATTTTAAACAGTGTGATGAATCAAAGTCTTTAAAATGTCATGCTGAATTTTTTTTTATAAATGAGCATTTGGGGACTAATTTCCACAAAGTTTTATAATGACTTTTTTCCCTTAGCAGCTGTGAATCAGTCCACTCATGAACCTGCAGATTCCCTCACCAAAAAAAACACAGTAGTAGTAGTATATTAGTAGTACTAACCAAAATATATTTTGATTTATTTAATTTAATTCACAGGAAATTACACAATATGGTGTAACAATTTCACAGTATTTTATTCTTGAACGTTACAGTGAATTTACAGGGAAACTCAACAGTGCAGGTATAAGAACAAACTTGCCATTGTGCTTCACAAAGCCGACTTTCAAGTTGATACGCTGAGTCTGAACATGTTCCAAGAGCTGAGGAAAAAACACTGGACCAAAAGGGTCCAACAGTGGAAAGCCTTTTTTTTTTTACCCCTCTTCTTGTTCATCCATTAATAGTGAATTCATACGTTGCCAAGTCTGGGCCAGAACCCCCAGATAGATAACAGGTAATGCTATCCACCTTGACATTTCGCCGGTAAAATGTAATCTCTGGAATTTAAGCTACATTTCTTCAGACACATAAGCTTTCTCCTGAAGACTGTCCTCTGTTCTGTTTTTCTCCTCACTTCTATCCATTTAATACTGAGACAATGATGGTAAAAGCAGGGATGGGGGAGGTGAAAACACCTTGACAACAGCCTGGCTTTCCAAAACAGCTTTTTAACAATGTTTGGGTAGTTTTTTCTGATGATGGAAGGCTGCATTTGAGAGACACTTGAGAGAAATGAGAGAGAGGGAGAGAGAGAGAGACAGAGAGAGAGAGAGAGAACAAAACTAAGGCTTTGATTTGTGGTCAGGATGGGGTCAGCGGCTGAGTGAACATCATGATCTGTAATGATGGAAAATAATGACCAGTAATGTTATCGCTCAGGCTTTTCCATGTGTGGCATTACACGTCACCACCTGAAAATCTGGGTTGTTGGAGGAATCCAAACAAAGCTGAGCACCAAAATCTACCCGAGGTCAGTGTAACTCTGCCCGAGCCAATACTGAGTGCTGTATCAAAGTATTTACTGGAGGCCCTATTGGACCCCGCTTATCTCTGTTTTTCATTTTACCAAAAGAACACGGGGGGAAAAAAAGAAATACAATTTCCGAAAGAACAAAGAACTCGTCACAGTCCTCGGTGGGGGGGGGGGGGGGGTGAAGAAAGCTGTCGAGCTTGTGCAGGCGGCATTAGTGCAACATCCATCCCTGGTGAGTGGGGGTGGGCCGTGGCGCACCCTGGCTCTTTGTTAGGATGTGAGAGATGGACAATGCCACTACTGTGTGTTGAGAGCGGGAGCTACACCACTCTCGCTTCCAAAAGACTGCCACAGCTTGTCACATTTACGCTCTTTCTTTTCCTATAATCTTTCTCTGCCTCGCCAAATTGTTGGCAAATGCTTGAGGGGTGCATGTTCCCCCCCAGCAGCTGATATGAGAAGCCTGCAATTTTGCCTGATCTATATTATTTGAAAAAACAAAAACAATTTATGTGCAATATTCTTCTTAACGTTTCACTCTTATTTCAATTTTAAAGGGTAACAAAACTCATAGAGACTTCCATCTAATGGTTAAAAAAAGCTACTGTAATTGGCTGATCTTGGATATTTTGTGTACACTATTTTTTTTTATGTCTGTGTGTGTTAGATCTTAGGTTTCTTGCAGACATACATGGGGGGGGGGGGGGGGGGGGGTCTCTTTCCAGTCTCTTTCCCCCCTTTCTGAAATCATACCTTTCACTCTGATGATATTCCCTCAGCACCTCTCCTCCATCACATACCGTTCCACCAATCTCTGCTCGCACGCTCCTGCTCTCTGAATTACCCCCTGACTCCCTCCATGGCAGCCCCCTTCATTCATCCCAGAGTGTCGCTAGCGGTTGTGGACATACCTGCAGAAATCCAATCATCCCTACAGTAATTGCCAATATTGTTTTTTCATTTTAAAGACTTGGCTAAGGAGCGGTGCTTTAGGAGTCGTGAAGAGTGTCGGGTAATTCCACATGTAAAATGGGCCATGTCATTTTTCTGATAGTGATATGTGGCGCGTGGCCACAGGGTGCTCCAGGTGTGTATACCTCGATAGGGGGTCAGCCTGTGGATTTATTTACACTACACATACACACACAAATCTATATACCAATAAGAGAAAAATGGAATACATCTATAAATGAGGTGGTGTTGGGTTAGATTTCAGATGCACTTAATGTACTAATGAAAAAAAAGGATGCATAAAATGGTTGCACATAAATGTCGAAGTAGCCAGCTGTGGAATATGGCAGCCATTAAAGCGGAGAGGGCATTTTTTATTGAACAAAGCCAGGATGACTCCGGAGAAACTTCATACAGTAGCTCGATATTTACTTCTACTTTGCACAGAAACTTTTAGGGACAACCCTTTGAGTCTCATATTCAGTGTTATATAAAATATGAATAGCTCTCCCAAAGAGGCACCCTAGGAAGGAAGATGAGAATGGAGAGTTTAATGGAGGGAGGGAGATCAATGGCTTGTATATTCCCCACTTGGAATCTACAAAATAAGGTACATTTAATTGAGTAAGTAAAATGAAATGCCACTGCAAAATGCACGGTATTGATTTCTCGGTGCTACAGTCAGCTTGAGTGGCTATTTATTTCAAATAAAAACAATATTGAGAAAATAACAGAGACAAAATTGCTGCCTCCTCCAAAGACAGCGCAGATTTAAACAGGCATTGCAGTTATTGTGTTTGATCTCTCCCGGGGAGAGGTTGTGACGCTGCTTTGTCACCGCTAAGCACCATTTGAATAGAGTGGCAGGCAAATAGATTAAGTGTTTGTTTTGATGAGACAAGGGGAGATAAAGAATAAAATGAAACACAAAACTATAAAAGACACAAGCAGGGGGTGGAGGAGAACGACAGAGGCTTGGTTGTCGTAAGGCTCAGCTGCAGCTAAAATTCAGCTCCTCTACTTTTGAGCCCGGTAAGACTGTTGACTGTTGATCAATACAGCCGGAGAGATATGCAGAGGGAACGTTTGCAACATTTTTTATTTCTCTGCCACGCTAAAGGCCTCCGTGTTGCCTTCCCAGACGCCTCAGGATAATGAATATTGCATTGAGTTCAACCTCAAACACTGACGTTATTTATGAAAGTAATCATCATCAGCCCCGAAGTAAACCCCGTCTGCCCCGAACCTCGCCGGTGACCTCCAACTGGCTTATTTATGTTCAAAGCGGAAGCTCGGTTTCGGATGACGGGGCAAAGATTGAAACATTCAATCAACATGCTAGTCCATATTGTCTGAATTAGAAGAATGCGTCGATCTGTTTCATCGCTCCGCATTCACCTCCTACATTGTTTAATGACGTGGAAAATTTTCCCATCATGACCGGCTGTATTGTTACGTCCTGTCTCTGTGCTGTTTTTCCCCTTAGCGGTTTAATGGAGGTCTCACCTGTTCCTTTGCCCCACAGACTGTCTCTATATCTTCATTGTGTGGTTGATGAGGCTGTCAAAGAGACAATGTCTGGCAGAGTGATGAGATGAGACAAGGACGACGGGCTCGCCTCAGTCGACTCACCTGCAGATGATGTGAGAGAAAGTGTGTGTGTGTGAGAGTGTGATTCATGTGTGTGTGAATCTGTGTATAGATCTGCGTGATGGATGCCTCAGATGCTTGCTTTTGTCTAAACTTTGGTCCTCAAAATTACAGCGTCTAAGTCCCAGGCAAATAATTAGCTGTCAGTGGTACACATAGTGAAAAGAAGGTTGGAAAATATGAAAAGTGGAGCTGGGGTGTATGATTGGTGTGAACTAATGAAGAGAGAAGAGAAGTTCATCTCAATGTGAGTCATCATGGGTGGTGAGGTAGTAGGCAAACAACTTTACTTTGCCAATGCCGAAGGGAGGAATGCTGTAAGGAGAGGAGCGATCACGAGGCAAACCTTGAATTATCAAATCATAGCCGCTCAAAAATGAAACTGAAAACTTCAACACGCTCTCGCATTTAGGTGACGGGGTGACGCTGGAAACTAACGAAGAATTCTAATTATTTCCCTTAACTTGAAAGCAACTCAAACATGAAAGCCACAAAAGCTTCTGGCTCTAAACCTCCTTATTGACTTAAGGCTGTTAAAGGTGCCACGCGAGCCTGCACTGTAAATAGCCCACCAGGGATGAGCGCCTTTCCTAATGAGCATCTGCACCACAGTCAGCGTCACGGTACGTGTTTGATGACAAACACTGCAATGCATTATTCTGTCCAGGAAGGAAACAGCAAACATTGGAGAAAACAAACAAACAAACAGTCCAGCGGATGCATTCTGGCCCCCCCCTGTGAAACCGGAGCATGAATAAAACATGGACATACCAGGAAGGTTTTTGCATTGTGAATACGTTGAAAATCCTCCAGTCTCTCTGTTTCATTGTACACAGAGAAATTCTGTGTACAAATTCAAGGTTTTGGTAACGCTTCATTTTTTTTTTTTGCTCTGCAGGTAATTTCATCTCCTGCTGTACAGGCTCAGGGCTACAGTAACACTTGTCATTTCGACTGGATTTTTTGCAGATCTGATTCTTAATATTGGATTTTGAGAGCTCGCATGGCTGTAGCCTATTGCTCGGTCTGAAAATGTCTGCCGTCTCCCGTGGCTGCGTTATTATTACATTTTTATTTAACTCTGTCTACATTGCTTTCCCCTACTCTCCCCTCTGCAGCTCTTGACATCGACTATGTGGGTTTCCAGTCACAATGCAAACCTGAACATATCCGGTTTTGAAGACGGTTTTGAAAACGAGCTAAATGTGTGCATCCAGATCTGTCTCTTAACGTGTTCTGGCGTGATTGGATTATAAACACGATCAGATGATAAACCGTAGCCCGCGGGTGCTATCCTGACTCTCTGCGATTCTATCTACAATTTTCCTCCAGCCTCCATGAAAATCTGTGAAAAGGTTTGCTTTTCCACTCAGCTTGCCTACACCTTGGTGACAGGCCCAGCCAGAGTTAACATCTATGAGGGGCCCTGGTTTTCGTATTACAACATCAGAAATTCCTGCGGCGTTGTTGCACAGTGCCGTGACTGTTCAGAGCGCCTGCCAAGTCCATAGTAACAGACAAGCCTATATTTAGCTGCGTTTCAGACCCGTTGGAAAGCGCTTAAAATAGTTTGGAGGGAGACACTTCTATAAGGCTGCCCCACTGGGGTCCACGGGGCTTGGGAATGTCACGACTGTATAGACACAGCCCTTATTGTACTGTGACTGTATTTTGGCACCTGAACAAGGATCGCATTGTTTACTTGGTTTGTTTGTGGCATTTATAGTTGTAAAAAGTTTAAAAATCGAAAACCTAGACTTCATCGAAACCATTTAGTCCTTCAAAGTTGATTTTTCCTACTTTGCTAGTGGACACTGGAGCTTTTTTAGCCCCAGGCTGAGGACTCAAGTAAGCCAAAAGACTGTGGACTTTTAACACAGCCTTTGCCCCCTGTCCTCTTTTCTGACAGCTTCAGCTTTCTATCCTTCTCCAGAGGGAAACCTCCAGCTATATATATATATATATATATATAAAAAACTTGGTGGTGCCAGGCTAGCTCCATACCTGCAGGAAACAGCTGTGATTGACAGTCCTCAACACCAAAGGTTTAACCCTTAGAGGTTTTGATGCAGGAGCTTTGGAATCAGAAGCAGAGGAACATCAAAATGCCTGGGCTCCAAAGCATTCAGGCTGAATCACACACACACACACACACACACAGCATATATACAGCATACACACATGCGCACATATCAAATAGATGTGTGACTGATGGCTTTCTACATTTTAGATGAGACTTCGGATGGCCTGCAGAATCAAAAGGCTCAAAGGGAATTATAGAATCGCCCGGGACACGTGGCCTTCACCTTCAACAATACACCAGACGCTTCTGCTGAAGTTTTTCAAGCTTTGTCTTTACAACAGCTTTGAGAAATAACCCTCGTGGAGCTTTCGCAAGAACCAAGAATCTTTTAATACTTGGCATCAATGTGACATATTTACGGGGCAGACACATAACATACCATTGTCTCCTTCACTTTCCTGGGTGATCTAAATTATATGTTGTGGCATGTTATGAAATGATCCATTTAATGAGCCATTATGCACGTTGTTATGCAAACAGAGCGCTGTGCAAAAGATGTTGAGACTTGTTGGTCCGTGAGTGATAAACTCAGATCAAACCACGGAGACAATTGCTGTTTAAGTATGGATGAAATCAGAAGATAGCTGGAAGCCGGGATAATGATGTGGTGTCATGAGATAAACTAGTGGTGTGAGGCAATAACAGAAATTCCCCCTATTGCAAACTTAGGAGTACACAAACACTATAGTTAGCCCGAATTCCAAAGACCCTGTTTGGATTATGCCATCTCTTTGTTGATATTATAGATACATATCGCAGCCAGTTTTTCCACCAGCGGACTGCAAATATGTAATCAATCCATCACTGTGACGGCCATTTTCCTGACAATCCACTCCAGTCTACTAATCCAAGCCTAAATAAAAAGTCTCTCCTAGTCTAAGCATGGCAATCACAACCACAATGGAGACCCAGGGCTGCAAAACACCTGCTTAATACGCCTGGCAGTGGGCGTTAACCGGGGGGGGGGGGACGGCAGCAAAGTGCCTCTGTAGCCACAGCTGGTAAACATCTAAATACAGTCAGAAACCCCCTTTTTTCCATTCCTATAAAACACAAGGAGCTGGCAGTTCATAAAATGCATTTGGCATACATTTAGTAAACACAGGTTTTCGGGGAGCAGGAAGGTGGACCGGTTGCTGGAAGCGGAGTGGTGTCCTGGGCGGCGTGACCCTTTGCGTGTGTGATGGTGCGACAGCTCTTTTCAGACGGCAGCTAATATCCAGCCAGCTGGAACAAATTCCCGGAGCGTGCTTGGCTTGTTCACCGCGCTGTTGACAGGGAAGCCAGCGCTCTGATTGTCTCCCCCCCCTCCTTATACCTGTTTGGACCCACATAGCTGTTCCCGTGCAGCACCGGGACACTGATTATGCTGAGCAACGCGTGCTGGGAGAACACCAATTACCCTGATGTGCCTTTTCATGTTTGCACATTGTTGAGCAACACGTCAGCTGGCGTCCCAGATGTACATAACAGCACATGTCAGGAGAGGCAACACCAGTGACAGCAGAGGTGACTTTCTCTGAAGGATGACAGGGAAATATGGAGGATGCAATCATGATTTGAGCAGGAAGCGTCTTGCCTATGAATATACAGATTATTGAAATATGTTTGAAATATATATATATATTTAAATAAAAAACAGTTTTGACAAGCAATACACCGAATTTGACACAATTCAACCTGTCCTGTGAAAGGACGTGCTGAAGCCGGGCTCTATGACTAAGCCAACAGCTCTGAACCCTTACTTAACACATTTCCATGTCAGGATGATAATAATGGGTGAAGGGCAATTAAGGGGCCTCTATTTTTCCAAATATTAAATAATTTATTGAATATTTTTGCAGCTTTTGACAATGACTGCCAAGAAACATTGTGTGGCTAATTTCCATTTCCCCTCCATTCTATCCCGGGGTTAAATATCCTGCATGGAAAGCAAATTTCCTCTTTGCGCAGCATCTAGCTTGCATCAGAATTTCTGACTCAGCATTCACTGAGTGTTTGTGGTTTAATGTAAATGGGGGCAATAAATAGATGACCCGTGTGAACTCTGTATCTGCACCCTGACCTTTGCACTACTCAGTCCTGTTAATAGTCTCATTTGCACTGAGCTGATGCAGATTCTCCCTTTCTCCCTGACACCAGATGCAGAAACCCAGGAGGAGATGGGCAACTGGAGGCATATTGCAACATATAAATCAGAATGGGGACGCTTATTTACAGCTATATGCTAAACTGCAATATATCTGCAGTACATTTACGTGCATTAAATAACAAAATCTATAATCTATTTCAGAAAAACAACAAAATAGGATGGTTTTTTTGTCTGGCTTCAGATAGTGAATAGATTAGTTTGTTCGCAGCTACTGTATGAAAAGCTGTTTCTCATCCACATTTCCTTTAAGACCATCTACTTGGGTGGAATGCCTAAATGCACTGTTACTGGGGTAATCGTATTTCCACTTGGCAGAATCAATAGAAAGAACACACATATGTCTGAAATATGTTTGACATCAGATTTCCTAGCACCTCTGAAGGCAGTCCATCTCAAAAAGTGATTTCACGTGTGCACCAGGTGAAGCAGGGCGGGGATGGACAATTTCACTTTGGGCTGTAGACCAACTTGTTCGAAAAGTATCAGTACTGTTTTCGAGGTTAAGAGAGAGGTGATCTTTAAAGCTAGTGTTCCAGGATGCTCCTAGTGGGCCTCATTCACGAAACATTTTTAAGATCAGATTTGATCGTAAAGCGTTCAGATACGAACAAAATGATGAATAATGAAACGTTCATACATTCATTACGATCAAATCTGATCTTATTCACGTCTTGTGAATGAGGCCCAATGTCTGCCTCCAGTAATAGCCAGTGCTTCTGTCTGCTAGAGGCAAATAAACACTGGCCATGGTGGAGGGCTTTATAGAAGCACCATCAGACACTACCAATCCTAGCCCAGGCTGAAACACTCCAGAGGTCAGCTCAACTCAAGCTCAGGCAGACCTACAACAGTCTCGGGCTATGAAAGGGTGACCCATCAAGTATTTCAGTCAAGTATGATTCAGGTTTGAATATAATATGAATAGAATATAAAACCTCCATGGTTACCATTTCAAACCTGGTTAATATTTGAGATTCACGGCTGAGAAGGTTCAAATGAGGAACCGGGGGTCTTACTGGCAACACAGTGCATGCTCTAATCGCAATATTCATTAAAGGTGAGCAGCAACATCTGGAGCATCTGAAATAAGGTTTTGGGCCGTTGAGTTCCTCGCCTGCTTAAAAAGGTATTTTGTGCTGCGTCATTAATCAAAGCAATCAGTTTGATTAAAGATTTCAGGTCAGGAGTGTGAAGTTGACAGATGATGGCTTTTTAATGGTGTGAGCGCTGCCGTCCCACATGCGGTGTTTAGCTATAAATGGAAGATGCAAACACGAGGGATTATCCACAATTAGGGATGCATCACTATGAATATACATGGGTGGGGGTTGCCAGTGTAAGAGAATCTGGCTCTTTATCAGCACTCTGCAGATACCTACCTGGGGCTTTTCGGAAGCCTCCTTTTGATCCAGTCTAGTATCTCCTCAGTCAATTTATCCTTCCTGAAACTTTTTTTCTTCTGAGAGAGATCGAGACTGATATGAATAAGCAGATTATTGCATATACTGTCATTGTCGCGGGCATTTGTGCTCAATAAACGGGAAGGAATGCCAAACAAACTCAGTGGTTAACCTACTTTAAGTGCTTGCATGTGAGTTAGCGTACGGCTGTGCCTCTGCATGCCTCAGGTACGACATGAAATATAATCTTTACCAGGCTCGATTAAATATATACTTGTCTCAAAACATGCAGGAAAATGAGAGCTGGCAGATGTTGGCAGGGGGAGAATGCGGAAAGTCGCCTCCGTCTAATCTCCCTCTGCATGAGACACCTTTCACCAAGCAGGTGGTCTGTCAACAGTTTCACACCGGGTATTATCAATTTGTGTTATGAGAACTGTCCATATTTGAAACACTCCGCAGATGTTTTCCCCCACCAGCAAATGGAGCGGAATGAGAGGAACATGTACGACTCTGTATTCAGACGAGCATATTTGTCCAACCCGACAACTTGCCTCACTTTCCAACGGCTTCCATTGTCACGTCCAGCAGCTTTGTTCTTTAGCCGCCGCCGCCGCCGCCGCTTCAGCAGCGGCACTGCAGAACACAACATTGACCTTTCCTAGGATAAATGAGCAGGAAACTCTGCGTGGATGTTCCGAGACATTCTGTACCGGCTGCTCAACAACTTGGCGACCGGAGAGGGCATCAGTGCTGACCAGAAAACAGTTTCCAGTGGAGAGCGGCCCTCATACTTTCCGCATTAAAGGAACGCGAGCAGAGAGAATGTTCAAAAACACATCTTCGTACAGGCACGAGAGACCCTCATAGTTTTGCACGCGATCCCGTGTGGTCTGGATGATATTTCCATCAGCACACTGTAACAGGCCATTGCAACCCAGTTAAGAAGACTCTGATCGATCCAACACTCCATCAAAGGCAAGAAAGCTGTGTACTGCATATATCACGCTCTTATTTATGGCAGATTCCTTCAAAAAACAGTTCTGAATCTATAAACACGAGAAAGCCTTTTCTTGAACCAATACTCTCCATAGTTCATTCTGTTTGAATTGTCAGATCTCATAAGTGGTCAAAGAAACACCTCAGCCCCGTTGTACATTTTTTAGATTGCCTGGCTTAAAGGGTCTGCTGTCTTTTCAATATCAAGGCCTTGTCATTTGATCCAAAGAACAAAAAGAATATAGACTCTGCCTTTCTTCGGCTCCCTAACTCTCTATCCCTGGACTACTTGACAATTATGAAGCAGGAACAGTTTAGAAGCTTTTAAATACAAATAAAAACGTAACCTTCATTTGTTTTCTGTGTTTAACATCGGGGGATGGTTGCAGTCTTATAGTAGGCGAAGTACTTCAGTGCAGCTACAGCACTGGGCAGCTCTCAGGTGTTTATGCATGTATGTACGTAATGCTCCCTCCCCGTGCAACTACTAGGCTGTTGCTATAAATAACAATGTATTTGTATTCAGCTTCAATTTTGCACTCCGGGTTTCACCAGATACAATATGATGTGTTCTTGTTAAAAACCGTCCATTTGCTTCTTTCCAGGTTGTTCTACAGAAGGCAGCATATTTGACTCTGATATTCTTTGTTAAATGTGACTGTCCATGTCTCTGCTTGTCTTTTGAGGCTGCAGTTCCGCTTCCAGGTTCATTTACTGTGTCCCCTTTCTGCTCAACGGTTTTGCAATCAAAGATGAATTATTCCCTGGCAGCAGCTATGTATCAAGATAGCATCTCAACTGGTAAGCATGCAGCGGAAATGAAAACTGAACCAGCTCTTAGTGATGAACACAGGAAAGCAAACAGGGCAACAGCATGGGGGAGGGAAAAGTGAAACCTCAGCGTACAGATGTGGTTTCACCATATAATGCAATTCATCAATTCTAATTGCTTCAATAGCATTGATATTACATTAATGAGCCCATTTCAAACCACTAAGTGCTGACATCAGTTATTGTGTGTGTGTGTGTGTGTGTGTGTGTGTGTGTGTGTGTGTGTGTGTGTGTAAAGTGAGTCAGTTGTGCATGGAAAAGATGAGGCATTCGTGGTGAGTTTGAGCTCACCCTCCCTGTGTTGTGGGACAGAGGGAAAAGCCCACTTTAAACTTGTGCCCCAATTTGCCCCAATTTCTCACAGTTGGACACAGCAGGCATCATCCCACTGTTTCCTCATGAAAGCAGCTTGGACCAGCCATTATCTGGCAATAAAACCTTTGGCTATGCTCTATGGTGGCCAGAACCCCAGGGGATGAGATAAGACGCGAGGGTGGATTTGGCTCTCAAAGCCCTAAATCTCTTTAACATGTCCCCCCAGTTCATGTTGGAAACTCTCGGCTGTCTCAGCTAATTGGTTGAAAGGACTCTCCCAGCTCAAAGCTATGAAAAGAAAATGACCAACGGAATCCCACTGGATTTGCCCACACATAGTCCTTCTTGGTGAAAAATGAAAGAAGAGTGAAGTCGCATTTAAAAGAAAAAAAATAATGGTATGGTAACGTTAAAAGAAAGTTTGGAATCAGCAGGGGAAGTTTGCAGGAGACAGTGTTTCAGTGTGTTGGAGTCAGAGGCTTGGAGGGGAATAGTGACCTTGGGCTGTGAGAGCTGCAGCTCCACCATCTTGAATGAGTGTGAGACAGCAAGCTATCTCGGTAATGGTCAGGGGAGATGAGGTTGCGTGTGTGTATGTGTGTGTGTGTCCTTGTGTATGTGTGCGAACACCTGTGAGCATGGGTTTTGAAGGTGACAGCTTGTTCTGAGCATCAGATGCAGGAAAGGCCTACATATAGAACTTAAATGTCACTGCGTCACAGCTCTGCATTGCTCACCCTGACTTGAAACAAATCAAATTAACACATCGGAATGATTGAATGAATCACAAGACATTTGTGTGAAAATGAAAAGCCAAAGAACCCCCCCCCGGCAGTCTCTAATTTGAGTTGTTTTAATTATCATCCCGAGAGATGTCACATGGGAGTTGCAAAAAGGTCATTATCTCACACTTAACTTCAACTGATGCTGTTTCACTTGCTGAGCCCAACAAATGAGATCGAAGAGACATGGTGTATGAAGGCACATTTTTACATTTTTTCATGATTTTGGTTGTGTGTTTTCTTCATTCTTCAAAGGTGATCAATGTGTCCCACCAAGCTGTATATTCTAGTTAACAGATCTAAGAGAGCACAATATGTATTTTTCCACATTTTTGTAATGAATACTTCTGTGTCCACTTTCCATTTCCTTCCACCTCTTTTTCTTTACTTAACTGTTGTCTGATCCTCCTATTTCTCTTTCACTCTCTATGAATGGGACTCAGTGTTATTGGAGGATATGAAGTCACCCCCTTGGCAGGGGAACACAGGATGGCACCTGGAAGGAGCAGCTGTCTCCCTGTCTGTGACTGACAGATTGCAGCTTGGGAACCCAGACAACAGCCACATAGCCAGGCAGACAGCACCCTGGACACAGCCCATACAATTAATCTCCACCATCAGCCTTATAGCCGTAGCCATTTTGACTCAGCAATCGTTCCAGTTCAGATTTATTCACCCAAGTTCCCACTCCAGCTCAATGATGCAGCTCCAGTCACAAGCCCAGGTACAGCTAGACAGTATCCCCCTTTTCCACTTCTGTAACCGGAAAGGCTTCTGTAAATTAGAGACATATATCCAAATAGTTCAAATAAATCACATGGAATGCTGAATTATATACTACATGTCTCTGTTACTCGATAGATCAATATTTGACAGGCCTTCAGGCGTACCGTGAGTAGCCTCATAACTTAAAGCCAACAGGATGTATTTTTTTTTAATGTAATTTGATCAACTAATCTATTGCACAGAGGTTGATCTTGGCTGATTTAAGGCTCCTGTATGAACATGAATGGCTCTGTATTTTCTTGGATCCCTTCCCTCAACAAGAGGAGTCTTTCTTTCATTCCATTGAATGTGCCAAGGTCCTGGTCAGGATCTAGGGTTACATAGCTATTTTAAAGCGTCGCTGTCTGTCGGTCTGCTAACCCAAGTCACTTTGACTTTACTGTCTTGGTGTGGTTGATTTAAACTATGAATTTGCACAGTGGAGTGTGTTTAGATCACCCCTTGGAAGATCACCCCAGAAAACACTGTCACTGTCACTCTCTCAGATGTGTGCTCTTTCTCTCACACTCCCAGAGCTGCGAGGCGAGGTGGTGGTACTGGCCTGCTAATTTCGCCCAAATGGAAATACTCTCTTTTTTCTATTTCACAATTCTCTCCTTCCCCCTTTGAATTTCATGCTGTCACTGTTTCTTATCCAGTCAAGCTCACCATTTTGGTTGTTTATCGCCCACCAGGCTCTTCTGGTGACTTCCTGGAGGAGCTCGACACACTAGTCTCCCACTTCCCTGACGATGGCTCTGGACTCATCCTTCTCGGTGACTTCAACATCCAGACCGAGAGGCTTGACTCTCTTCTTTTTTTCCTCTCCTCTTTTGACTACCCACAAGGCTGGCAACCAGTTGGACCCAATCTTCACCAGACACTGTTGCACTGCTAACCTCTCTGTCACTCCTCTCCAGCTCTCTGACCATTACTTCACGTCCTACTCTCTCTCTCTCCTCTCCCCCCTTACCTCCTCCCCCTACCCACATGGTTTCTTCCCATCGCAATCTCCTCTCGCTCTCCCCGACTGATCTTTCCTCTTCTGTTCTCTCTGCCTTCCCTGCCCTTGAATCCTTTTCTCTTCTATCCCCTGATACTGCCACTGATCTTCTTCTCTCTACTCTGTCCTCTTCTTTGGACCATCTCTGTCCCGTCACCTCCAGGCCTGCTCACCCAACTTCCACCTGCCCCTTGGTTGTTGGACTGTGCACTGAGCGCAAATGAAGAAAAGGTAAACTCTTCTTAACTTCCAAGCTCTCCTTTCCACTTTTTCCTCCTCTCTATCTGCTGCTAAAGCTGCTTTCTTCTGCACTAAAATTCAAACTTCTGCTTCCAACCCTAAAAAACTCGTTGAAACTTTCTCTTCCCTCCTCCAACCCCCACCCCCTTCTCCCACCTCTTCCCTGATGATTTCACCAACTTCTTTGACAAGAAGGTAACGATATTCAATCCTCCAGGTGATGCTGAGAGGGTCTGTGTCAGAACCTACTGGCGCTCCGCAAGGTTCTGTTCTGGGTCCTCTTCTTTTTTCCCTCTACACAACATCTCTTGGTTCTGTTATCCACTCCAATGACGTTTCCTACCACTGCTATGCAGATGACACCCAGCTGATCCTGTCATTTCCACTCTCTGACACACAAATGGAGGCATGCATTGCTGCGTGCCTGGCAGACATCTCGGAGTGGAAGTCGATGCACCACTTGAAGCTCAACCTGGACAAGACTGAAGTGGTGTTCCTCCTGGGGAAGGGTTGTCTGCACCGTAACCTGGCCATCACCATTGACAATGCTGTGGTGACGTCAACTCAGACTGAGAGGAGTCTGGGTGTGACCCTGGACGACCAACTGTCATTCTCTGCAAACATCGCATCAGTGACACGCTCCTGCACTGGTTCTGCTCTTAGATGCTTGTTTAGGAAGGAAATGCACTTACGATTTCTGGTGACTAATAGTTCTCTCGCCTACCTATGTTGAATTGTAAGTTGCTTTGGATAAAAGCGTCTGCTAAATGCCTGTAATGTAATGTAATGTTTAGATTTAGGCTAAATATTATGATCAATGGCTGTACCACCTGCTAAATTGTGCATACAGATAGAAGACTTGTATTCAGTTTTACCTACCAAAAGACAAATGAGTAAAACAGTTTTCCACTCCCTGGTACACAATAGTGTCCCTTTTGAAATTACCCAGGCTTGTCCAAGTTTGTGCAGTGTTTTGCACAAATAGACTCAGCACCTGCTCTCACTTGTCCTTTAGAGATATAATTGCTTGCTGTGTCTAATAAGCACTCAGAGTGTGTTATTTTGATGCTCAATCTGCATATTACATGCTTCTTTAGTAATTCCTGGATTTATGACCTGTGCTCTTTGAACATCTCATGGATCATGGAGCTAGTTCTTCAAGCCCTGGTTTTTGCTAATGTACAATGAAATGATTGCTGTTGGCCACTAATGATATGCCACCATGTGCTTTGGTTCACAGTGCAGTATATTTGCCCATTAAATTCATGTTAATTTCTCCATGGTTAAATGTGAAGGCAAACAGTGTTCATGCCCTTGTAAATTATACAATGCAAGGTGCAAATCTTGTGCATTAAACCAATTATTTATATTTGAGCTGTGACAAGAACGCTGTAGAGCTCTTGTGCCTGTGAAATCAGCTTTAATCACACTTATTTGCATGGAGATGGATATTGATTGGTGGGGATAGCCACACAGCTAGGTGGCTGCTCTGCCTCAGAAAATATTTCTCACTTACCTATTCTCTGAGGGAAAGTCACCAAGATGAAAAGGTGATTTTGAGATAAATACGTACAACAAAATGTGTAGGTCCTCAAGAAATTCATTCAGCCAGCAGGATAGGATATGCATAGGTGAGGATAACCAACCGGTTTCAGTATCAAACTGTATATGAAGAAGAGGAAATGTGATCTCCCATGGTGCACACCCTGAATTCCGGAAGACAAGATTTTAAAAAATATCATGTGCTTCCACACCCTGGCACACAGGAAACCAAGCAAGATGGCATAAATCACGACTTGGCAACACTTAAAAACCCCCTATGTGGTCTCCTTCACTTCAAACATAAACATCACAAAAACATACTCCTCAAGCTAGGCTTGTGGTGACTGAATCAACAGCACAGGGTTGCTGTAGTGTCCATGTCAAATGTGTGCAGAAATCTGTGATGCCCGTGAATAAAAATAATACTGCAGTCTTTTGATTGACGTGTTTCAATTACACTGTAATAATCGCCTCATCATAACCCTCTTATAATCTATATGTACATGGACGTGCCATTTAAAAACCTCATTAATTCCCCGCAAAATGCAAATGGGAGGAAAATAATATGTAATTTTATGTATCTCCGGCCATCTTTTATTTCATGTTTCTCTCTCAGTTGCAATTTGAATTCCTTTGTTGGCTCATTAAAATCCAGACCCAAACCAGTGATGGTTTTTTCCTGGCATATGCTGCATCTTTAAAATTTTCCTCAGAAAGACATGGGGTGGCGGAGGAAGAATTTGCTGTGGCTACTTCCCATTTGAAAGCACTTATCTGCATTAAGAAACAAACATATTGTCTGTGAAAACATGACTCTCTAGTACACAATAACAATGACATTTTCTTAACATTTCTTGCAGTTGATAAAACCAAGAACCTCATCATTCCAGTGGCAGAGAGAGAGCTGTAAGTCTGTTTCTGAGGGAAGAGCTCAAGAACCTTGTATACATGCATATACTTATTTGATGTATCTGCTATACAGTAAGGGGAAGCCCTTCAAATAATCTGATGAGTAGTGCATACCATGAAAACCATGAAATTCCAAAGAAAATAAAACACTGACAATGCTAGTTTGGTCACATTTTTCTGCGGAGGTCACACTGAGTTGCCTGTTTTTATCTTGATCTGTCTGTTATGAGAATTATGCGTCAATGTCCTGTGGGAACTGAAATGTGAACTTCCTCTCAGTGTTTTTCTGATAGAACGACCACATGTTTCACTACCCTTAATAAATTAAGGTACTGAAACTTAAAGCATAAGTTTCCTTGCTGTCATCATTGAAATTGCAAGATGACTAAAATATTGCTCAATAGTTAGGTCAAAGGTCAAAGTTGTTCTAATGTTGTAAAATCCCCAGAGTGAACTTGAGATGATAAGTTGACTCAGCAAGGATCTAATCATGTTGACAAGTGTTTATTAGTTGAATGCATTAAATGATGAGCTGCATTCAAGTGTTACTTATTCTTTCATTAATGAGGATGTTTCTAGTGTGAGTTGTTCATGTGTCACGAAATGATTTTACCAAATGCTGATGAGCAAGCATCTGACTGTTCCCTGTGAGGACAAGGGACACATCAGCTACAGCATGACTGGATCATTTTAAAGAGTATTGGGAATAGGGATTGAACTCGATCCTAATTTTCATTTTAAAATAAAATAAACCTAACGCACCTAAATAAACTTAACACACATACATAACAAGTCTCTCTCCTGTAACTTAATTCAAACAAGAAGGAATGTTTTTTGGAGAGTTAACTTTAATGCAATGCATGCTGGGAAGTATGCTAATACGATAACAATGTTTGTTATTCATCTGTTACATGATCAGTTTAGTGAATGCTTGGTAACATGTTCCTTCAACTTATAATTTGAAGTCACAAGACATGAACTTGTGATTATAAGCTATAAAGCAGATAACTCGAATTTGACAAACACATCGATAGAAATGGTTTGGTGAATGAGGCCCATTGAGTACATGATTGTAAAGGTGAGCTCTGGTTTTACTAAATTGCACTTTTTACTGTGTAAAAATGCAAATCTTGACAGGGAAAAGGCTTTTCCATTTACTGCATTTATGAAGCCTATTAGATAGAACAGTCTATATGGACAAATCAATGGGCCTTTGAGTTTTACCATTTGTTGTGTGTGTGTGTGTGTGTGTGTGTGTGTGTGTACGTATGTGTGTGTGTGTGTGTGTGTGTGTGTGTGTGTGCATCTGTGTATGTGGATGGGTTTGTGTGGGTGGTTTGTGCAGAAAGTGCGTGTGTGTGTGTGCTAATGGTGTGGACTGTGTGAGTACATGTTGTGTTACATGATGTTGTGTACATTTGTTTTGTTTGTATGTGCACTCCCAGTGAGTGTGTATATATAATTGTGTATATGTGCACTGGCGTTATGGGAAAATGGGTGTTGACCCTGTCTGGTAAACTGATGTATGGCATCCTGTCTTGTTCTGCTGGATTGTACACTATTGGCTCTCTCCAGAGACAGGACCTCTTTAGAAAAAACAACCTTTTTCCCACAAGAAGCAACTACAAATGCAAGCAGGACCCCATAAATCAAACGCTATTTCACTCGTCTGTTTCCCTCCAACTACTCTTTGAGCTCAGCTTAGAAGTGCTGTCAATGCACGATGCAGTTTATTGATTCAACCAAGTATTGCAACAGAAATATTCAATTTTTCCTTTCATCTACTGATTTGAAAAGAGCAGCCCCCAAAGCACCAAGAGGTATGACAAAGACGATGGAGTGTGGCAGCTTCAATAGAAAGTTGAACACTGCGTTGAACTGCTGAGGCAGCACTGTTCCCGGTGGAGTCAGGTACCGACATCTTCTTCTGATTTCTGAGTGTAACAGCTAATACAATATTTAGAGAGATTACGCCACATTAACACGCAGAATTATATTTTCCTTTTGACCTGGACTGAGGCTTTTCACCAGCTTTATCATCTGAATCCCTCTAGACACCAAGAGAAACAGCCAATCCACCAGGGTGACACTGACGATGGTAAATTTAGCCTGCTCTGTGTCAAGCTATAGGGGTTTTTGCATTATTTATTTACGCAATGTCAGTCCATATCAAACTAAACTTGAAAGAATCATGAGTTCCTTTACCCTCATCTCATGTCTCCTTGACTAGAGTTAAGAATATGGAAGATTGGGGACAGGACAGGACAACATGGTGATTTCAGAGACACACAGTAAAAGGTTTATTTTGCTGCTGACCACCAATATTCAATATATAGCCTCACCCATCATTTAACAACAGCCTTATTCTATAATACTGTACTATATATATTGTGATTTTATTAAAGCACTTTCTGTCTACACTTTTTTTTTTTTTTTTTTTTAGAAAAGTATTATTAGTATTAAGTACCAAGTATTATTAGTATTTTCTCTGACTGACAGATATCCTTTTCTCAGCAATATTGTTAAATGTCATCAGATGCAGATCTGTGCAGAGAGGTGCAAATGTGAGGCTGAATAAAGAAAGACCTTTTCATTTTGATGTCTTTTTTCATGCCTGATATTGGTGTGGGATATCTCCTACAGATATCATTAAGGTTATGGTGTAAACACTGCTCTGCCTTGACATACACAACATGGAATGAGTGAGATGAGTAATGAGTATGCTGGAAAGAACCATAGCATCTACCGCTGAGCTCTTGGGACTTAAAACCAGACTTATCAACAAACATATTTGCACAGGAGACAAAATAAATGTATTTTTTATCCACTTCACATGACCAAACATGTTGGGAGAGTACTCACTGGAAAAAGTGAAGCATTTATACATGAGGTAAGCCTTCATTCTCCCCCTAGAAACCAAGATGATTTTATCAGTTTTCCACCTCCGTCTTGCTAACAAGCATATGTAAAAGCTATTATTTCCAATGTCATGTAACAATAGTCTATGTCCCCCTCTGCCCTTTGCAACATTTAAACTGTTTCCATTTTGTGGAACACAAAACCTGTGCCTGGTTGTTAATAACCGAGGGGGTCTTGCTCAGTGCAGATACTCTGTGCTATTGCAAGTTTATTAATCAGGATTTGAGTCGGGATGAAGACAATTTCCTTCTCATGGTCCAGGCAAGATGTAGAGTCAATTAACTCAATTAATAAATAAAGTCATGTATGCTTAGCAAAATAAAAAGTGGATATGAAAATATGTTATATATTTTATTTCTCTGAAAAACTACCTGACTGAAAGTGTCCTGTGCATGCAGACTCACATGTTTTTTTCTGTCACATTCCTAATATAATGAAACAAATAAAGCAGGCTGCATCACACCTGGGTTTTCAGTGGAATGCACAACTAGTTTTGAAGCATAGAGGATGTACCAAGACTAAACAAACACGCCGGTGACTTTTTCACAGCGGTTTCTTTTTCACCAGGGTTTAATAGAGACTGAGGCCGAGACAGGCTGTTGCTGTGAGGCATGTCTGACTGCAGACGTGAGGCAGGCTGCAGGCAGGGTGACTCATATGGATGCCTTGCTGTAGAGACCACAACCAACCATCACATACATTAGCATCATCATGTATGGGTACACACTGCCCCTCTTATGCGCACACACACACACACATAGATATACATATAGTGACTACACACATTTATATATTTTTCATATATTTTTCATACTTTTTTATTTATATTCTTAATATATTGCAAATAGGGTTGCTTTTTTTACTTTTTACATTTTACTGTAATATTGTTGAGTCTTTATATTGTATATAGTGTTTTTTGCACAATCCCGTAAGCACTGCCACTTTCATTTCACTATACATCCTGTATGTGTGTGTGACAAAAAAAGTTCTTGCATCTTGAATCATCATCATCATTGCTGTCATCACAATTTTTCTTTCAGGAAAAAAATATTTTCAAATTGTGTCACCAGCTAATTTGATAAAGATGCAGTAGGTGGACACAATAATTGAGAATGGAAGAAGGAAAATGAAATTCTTGGAAATCCATAACTACCCGTGGGCTGATTGTTTATTGCTATGAATGAAAGGACATGCTGGCAATATTGGAATCTTTCACATCAGGTGGAAAAAGGTTGATGATGATGATGATGATGATGATGATGATGATGATGATGATGATGATGATAGTTATGATCATTGTGCTGATAAAGGCTGATGGCTGAACTGTGTAGGCTACAGCAAATCACTGAAACGTGATATTAGACAACATATTTCTCAGATGACTTTGCTTTTTGTTTAAACCTCTGGCAGACAGAATTGTGGCCACATGCAGCTCTGTTGTGGCCGGGCATTGATTCATGGTTAGTGAAGTGTCTGAACGTGTCTGCAGCCACAATGAATCACCTCGCATATCTTCATTTCTCTGTTCGTGAAAACAACAGTTGTGTATGTGCAGAGGCAAGTCAAACTTCCTTCCTGTCTGAAACAGTGACGTGCCTTGGGGAGGTTGAAGGTCAGAGCCTTTGCTGTAAAAGCTAACAGGTAACATTGCTGTGCATTTCATCAGAAAGTATATGCTCAAATACAATACTCTTAATTTTACCCCTGTTATACTATTTTGTCAAAGCAAAGAAAACAGCTTGTTATATTGTAAGTTGCCTACATTTTAACTCTCACAGTTAGGAGACACTAAACCAGAGCAAAGCCTATAATGTGCATTCATGTATATATAGTGCCATAGTGGTCTGAATAGCCCGCCAGTGAGCAGCTGTCCTGGTGGCCACGGTCCCCTCCCCCACTGACCCCCCCTCCAACCTTACCCGTCTGCACCGCAACGAAAAATCACTATAATAATCCTATTCCTTCAGGGACTTGTGGGGACGGTGTGTCTGTGCTACTCAATGTTGACGTGACATTGATCTTATTGTATTTTAGGGTTTTTATTTGTATTGCCAGTGGAATAACTTTAATATTCCTGTAATATTATATATACAGGGGCTGCAAAGTGTCTGTGGTACTCAATTGTGAATTCATAGATATTTTATTGCAGTTTCTGGTATTTTTATATCACTATAATATTCCTTTGATATCCTTATAGGTACATGTATTTCCCTGTGATATTTGTATAGTATCCTTCAGAAATATATTATATGATTACTGTAGTTCTTTTTCGTAAGGGACGATGGCCCCTACCCCCATCCCCCACTGACCCCCTCTAACCCAACCCCTTACCCTGAGAGAGAGAGAGAGAGAGAGAGAGAGAGAGGGAGAGAGAGAGAGAGCGCGCGAGAGAGAGAGACACGCTGATTCGCAATCTTAATACTCGGAAGCTTGAGAGAGAGAGAGAAAGAAAGAAAGCAGCAGAACAAGCTGTCAGAACACAGCCCAACTTTTGCTCATGTACTGCCAACAGAAGAAACATAATTATAAGGACTCATAAATGCCATTTATCCCGTTATTGGCCACCGATATGGAAATATACGCGCCGGCAATAAGAAGTTGTTTGATACCGGTGGTCGGATAGAGCTGCCGACTTCAAGAAGAAACTCATGGTAGGCTATGCCACAAGCATCTTGCATGCTATTTATCCATTTGCTTCGTGAATGCTTTCGTGACCCTTTTTAAAACACTGTCAAGAAAATTGTTTTTTTTATTGTTTCCCTCAGTTATTGTCATTTTAAGTTCGTGCCCACGTTTTTGAAAACAGTGTTACACGTATGACCGTGAATATATTGTGTTTTATTTAACATTTAAGCGAGTGCTTTGCCCACAACCTGCAAAGTTTGAGTGATTTTACTGTGTATCCTGTATACAACCGGAGACATAGCCCATATAACGAGCTCCTTTCAGGCGAGAGGCACCCGCTGCCCGTAGAGAATGAATGGGTTACTATGTATTCTAATGTAACTCAAGAGTTGAGTCAGTTTTCATCCGATTAAAGTGGCAGAAGTAACAGTTTACCGTGTACCCGCCTGCCTCGAAACATAACGGATTCATTTTGATTTATAATTTGTGCACCATTATTATCGGGAATGTATTCACCCATCTCTTTGCCAGCCATTCTAGCGGGTGTTTTTGGTCACAGGCTATTATGCCGAAACATAATATACAAACTATATCTAGAAAAAAAAAGATTTGGTGTCACATTGTCTTGTGATTGTGCATGAATACTTGGCTTCCATTCCGGGCGTGCGCTGTTATAAAGCCCGAGACTCAAAACAAAAGGATTTCTTCCAAACAAAAGCTGACCAATGGGAGCCACTCGGGGGCTCGAGGGGGACGGAGTGGTCCTCTGCCCGCTTTGTCCTACCTGAGACATCAAATAGACCACGGATTGTTCCAAGGCAATTAGGGACTCTTAATGTTTGCAGTATGGATCGCTATGCCCAGCATAGATCATTGTTCTATTACCTTTGATTTTTAACCGTTTAAGGTAAAATCTTGCCCTTTTTTTTTTTGATTTTCCTGCCAGAAAGCCCCTTAGTGATACAGGGGAGGTGGCCCACAGACCAAGAATGGCGTACCTGCGCGCGCACAAGCACACACACAGGTTTCTTTTCAGATCATTTTGTGTAATGAAGACCACTTTGCTCCTAATCTCCTGAGGGCCATCACTAACCTGGCTGTCTCATCACCTGTTTATTACCTGGAGTTCCCATGATAACGATCTGAACGGACTCCCCAACTTATCACAGATCTGACATTGCTCACCTCTGCCGGTGTCAGTGGCAGTGCCACACAGTCAGTGTGTGCTGCTGTATTGTAGAGGTTTTCTGGTGATTAAAAGAGAAGTGAGCGAGCTGATAAAGGTTGGTTAATGGTGGGCACATGCCTATAGGGTGCATCACATCACTTAAAGTAAAAAAAAGTGTTCTCTTTTGCATTTTGCCTTACTTCCAGATTGAATACCTTAATGTGCTGAATCATAGGGGTTATTAATAACTTCAAATAACCGTTAATAATTACTGTAGTTGCCTGCCAGAAAAGTGGGCATAAGAGTATTTCAGACAAAATAGTGCCTTTAATCTCAGCTAAAGCAGGTAAACAGGCTGATAATGCAGCATTGATGGAGAATTTGTTGAGAAAACATCCTGTAGCAGGTTTGTTCTGAGGGAAAGACAGTTTTAAGGCTCATATTTCGTCATGATGGAGGCATAATGCTTATATGACATGGCTAGACATGTGGCATGCTCTGTATATGCCATGTCAGAGTATCTAGCTGTTTGCTTACTAGTTAACATGGAGTCTGTGTATAGGGAGTAAAGATGTGAGCATCATAAATATGGTGGGAATTGTGTAATATGTTATTACACAGTGAAGGGGATGGATGATTTAAATGCCACATTTGGGTGTAGTGTGTGTGTGTGTGTGTGTGTGTGTGTGTGTGTGTGTGTGTCTTCTAGACGATGCTCTATTTTGATATAAAGCTTATTTCATCTCTTCCACCACAAAACTCCGAAACGAGTCAAACACTTTGATAAATTGCACCGTCGGAGATAAGTTAAACCCTGTTTCTGCTTTATCTTGCTTGATTTAAATATAGCATCACTTTATTCTTTGTAGACTGTGGTGGTGATGAAGCGCTCATTTAAAAGACCGTAAAGTAAATAAACAATGAATCACACTCAGTGCCTGCCACACATTATCAAACATCCTCATGTGAAGCAGTGCTTTGTAATTGTCTGCAGCACAGGAAAAAAAACGCTTATCCATTGAGAAAAGACAGAGCCATGAATGAATAGCATTTATAAGTTATGACTCTTTATCAATTATGAAAAAGCAAGATGTCAGTGTTTTTCAGCTGGTTTGTATTTCATGTAAATGTGATCACAGCAGGCAGTGCAGCGTTGGGGATGACTTTTCTGTCAGTGCCTTCCATTAGACATTCCTCTGATAATGCTCCTCTAAGTATTGGATCAAACAAAAGTCTCTTTATTATTGCCATACATAGAGAGAGGGGATGCCTTTGTTATTGGAATCCTTGTTGAAGATTTCTCAAGGGAAGGGAATTCAATTTAAACGGCCCTTTAAAGGCCACTTCATAATGAAAACTGGAAAGAATGTGGCAGCAGACATCCCTGCATGTACAGTGGTGTGGTGGTCCTTTTGGTTTCACGGCCTCGGGTCATTAGACCTCGACACCCATCAAATCCTCACGTTACCACCAGACTGGATTAGCGGCAGTTCAGAAGATGAAACGGGAGTTCCTTCAAAGCTGTTGTTTTTGTGGAAGCGGAGGGCTCTGTGCGAAGCCTAATTTCATCTGGGAATTAGCTTGTATTATTTGACCGTCTTGTTCCCGTGTTGTCAGAGGATTGTCTTTGTGTCATTTACAAAGCATACGCAGCACATTTTGTGCAGTGGAGTGTCCTTTATTAGCTGAGACTTTCAAGTGGATTGCTCTGCCACCCTCCATTTAGTCTCACATAGGTTTAACATGGTGGAAAACTGTTTATTCTCACAGAAGAATACATGGACAAGCTGCCGACAACATTTCAGACAAATGGTTTAATTTTGAATGGGGCCTTTATTCCCATCCATAACCCCTGAGAAATGGCTCTATTATTTGAAAATAGATTCATATTTTGTTAGGGCCTTGTTAGGGCTGTGCTATGGCTCATCCACATTTACTAGTAGAAATCAAAACCACGAATAACCATTGTGTTGCACCCCATTATTTTCCGAAACTCACTGCCAACACAGACCGAACATAGAGAACACAGACTGACCTGGGACATTTTGCACCAGACAGCGTACTGCACCAGACTCATGCTCTTGGCTGCCAACTGGGAGCCACAGCTGCATCTCAATATTTCTGACCAATTCTTTGGAAATACTGTATTTCTTCATGACTCTCTCTCTATCTTGGCCGTGCTGTGACCTTTTTTTTTTTGGTTTCTTTGTGATACATGTCCTTTTTCAGTCTGGAAGCCTGAAGCCCCACTCTGTGTTTCTCAAATGAAGCATTTGACCTCGTTTTTCAGGGGTCTTTTATTTTAACAAGCCAGTTAGTGCTCCAGGAAGCTTATACTAGCGTCCTGTGTGCATCGGGGGACCACTCTGTGCACCTTAACAGGCTCCTGTAAGGGCACAGAGCACACACACCATCCAGTCCTCAAGCCTTATGGATGGAAGCTACATTGAGACATAACTGTCAGCTCACTGTCAAGACTGATGTCATCTTTACCACCGGATTAAGACTGTATCTTTGCTTTCATACAACCAGTTGTGGTCATATTTAAATTGAGCTTGACTGCATGAAGCAATCTTTTGTATTGGCTCTCCAAGTGATTTGAAGTTTGACCTCACTCAGTGTGATATATCCACTGTCAAAATGTGGTCCTCCAGTGCCTAGAGGCAGATGGCGCTTGCATCAACATAAACAAGACAGAGATGCTGACAGATGATGCTTAATTTTGCAGCTCTATTCAAAAGTAATAGTCCTACGCTATTCAGTAGCCTATCAAAACATGTCAGGTCTTAAACATGCTGTCTTTAGTGTCACGGCTGTCACCGGTAACCCTTTGTTGCATAAATGTTTCATAGACTGTGAGCTGCTTTGTGCGCTTCCATCTATGATGTGACAGCAGGCTCCAGCTTCGGAGTAAATGATCAGTAGTGGAGATGGTATCCGGCAGCAATGGAGTGTAGGAGTTGGACTTTGACTGCAAGCAAAATAATTGTGCGTGAGCGTGATGGATGGGTTTTCCAATGAAGTTGTGTTATGTATTCCTGATGAGAGCAGTGGATCACCGGGCGGAATTTATGTGGATGTGGAGGAGCAACCACTCCAGAAGATGCTGCCTGTCTGAAGCAACAGTCCAAGGCTATTCGTCAGTGTGATTGATGAGCTTCCAGTGATTAAGCTAACATGCTGACAGACATTAATCTGCTTTATCTTGTGAATGACTTGAACGGAAGTCTTATTGCCTCTAGTAAACAAGGAGAAGCATGACTGCGCCCCTTGCAGTATTCATTTTGCTTGCCAGTTCTAGTCAAATCTTGTCAGAGCTTGTAATAACAAAAATCTTTGAAATCCATTTTCTAAACTGCTATGCCATTACACATTGTACTTTAGCAACCTTTCCGTGTGTACAGGACCTGTTTTTGTATTAGAATATGAGAGTGTGTGTAAGGTAGCTATCATTACAGGGACTTTAGAAGTGCTGAGTAAGAAGGTGTTTCTGGCAAACCAGAGTTGCTGCTTGCCATTGCCAAGTTGTGGGTCATTGCTTGTATTAATGACGCATGAAAAAATAAACTCCTTTATTTTCCTCACCATCTGTACACAGTTGTGCCATGTATATGGACCCTGGCAAATGAGAACACCCAGTTACAGCTAGGAGTTTGATTTATGGCACTGTATGACATGGTGAATAATATTGCTTCTGGTGATAAAGTTATGGCTTTCCCATTAAATATCTCTAATGGACAAGTATTTCTGTAGTCAGCATTGGTATCGAAACGTTTCAGACTGATAATGTGCTCTTTGCTATTGAAAACATTGCACAATGCTGTATAGCGTCTAGTTATACTATATACTTAACTAAAAGTATATGTGTACTTGTATAAACTAAATTAAAAGTATGCAAACGTTTAGGTCGTGGTGGTTGTATGTTGTTTAAATTGTATCTGTCAAAATAGTTTCTTTTTTTCTTCTTTTCTTTTACACACTTTTTTAAAAACTATATTTACTCAGCCACTGGGACATGGATGCTTTCATGTAGTGCCATGAACTCCCTTAGGTTAGCAGAAAGACCCAGTATTAGTGGGTGTGTGGGACTCCAGGCTGAAGTATCTGTCTTCCAGATGTCACTCTAATGGGCCTCAACACAGAGCTGTGGGGACCCTGGCTGTGTACAGCACTGGGGAGAGATGTGTTCGTTTACCAATTACCTGCGGCTACTCCCTTTAAACGAGGAGCCTTTCAATATCACAGTCATTTTTCACTTTGGCGTTTTTTACGACCTTTTGACCTACACAGTATTGATATTGCTCTTTATCTCTCCAAACAGCTGACCATCACCCCTGACTCATCTCCGAGCAGAAAACGTGCAAATTTATATTCACTCTGTCTTCCACGTTATGTAATGGAACGTGTGGTTTAAATCGTGATTGTGCCAATAATTGGTACCAATCAGTGGCCCAGGACGTATTTACCCCAACTAAGAGGCGATGTCCGTACGTGGCATTCTTTCATAGCTCAGACTGGTAAACAAAAGCCCGCTGTACACTTGCCAACCAGTCTTACCTCTCTCTGGGGTCAAAGGTTAACACTGAGTTCCGTTTACCAGACAGGCTTGAAATGTGCAGTTGAAGTGACAGACTCCCCTGCCGGGCTGTTTACATTTTGCTGGCTTTGGAGAAACACTCCAAACCAGCACAGGTCGCTTTGAAAGTCCATAGGAATTTGTACAAATGTTATTTTCATTACTGCAGCTATCATTTTGTGGGATTATCCCTGCCAAACTAATTTGGGTCTGGAATTTTACATTTGTGCAGCCAGTCATTGCCAGTATGAACCTCGGCGAACCAGTGAAGGGCAGTAGCCTACACTGTGGATTTTACACTTTGCAAGATGGATGTGCTGTTGTAGTCATAATATCTCTCACCCACCCTCCATTTGTCATGACTTGGCCAAGCAGATACAGTTGTGATTAAATTGCCTTTGCTACAATCTACCTCCTGAGCATACTGAATAGGACGGATGTGTTATTGTGATTTATGCTCAACTACACACTCAAATTACAGTGTAAGTGATCTTTCTGTAAGAGAGGTGGAGCATATTGGCAACCTCAAATGAGATGCCAAAAACGAAGATACCATTGTAATTAATCCTCTTTATTAAAGCGAGACCTCTGAATGCTCACCCTTAACTTAGAGAATTAACCTGCCACTCTGCTAAGCCTAAGAATTTGTTCAGGCCTTGATTATTGTCAGGTCACAAGTCAAATATAGTAGGAAAAGGATAAAATAAAGCTTCTTCTAAGTTGGAAATCCACAGGCCAAGGTATTGTTATGCGTCCTCTGGGATGTCCTAGAGTTGCCTCGCCTAAATCTGTTTGCATCAGACTCGTTCCTGAGAGGCGGAGCAGTATGCCAACCGACTCCGTAATACATTTTGTTAATTCACACGTTTTCTTGGCAGATATAGGCCAGCGCTCCTCAATCCACGAGCACATCCCTATCTGGCAGGAGGCTGCGTTCAACTGAGAAGAAGCTCTGACTTCTAAAAAGAGGGTAAATGCAACCGCACGGGGGCCTTATAGCAACTGATAATGTAATAACTGCAGGATATTGTAATAACTAACACTGTAATAAAAACTGCCCTCTAAATGAGTCAAAAATGCAATAAAAACTGTTGTAATAAATTGCCAGATAATGTAATAACATCACATTATTGCATTATCAGGCAATTATGACTTCATAAGAGCTGAACTGATGATGTAATAATAGTATTGACATGTAATTAACTTATTATAATTAAAATAATATTTTCAAAATATTTTATACCCCTTTATGAAGTCATAATTGCTGGGTAATGTAATAATTTGATATTACATTTTCACCCCATTTAGAGGGACATTTTATTATATTATTGCAAATTATTGCATTATCCAGCAGTCTCACATTGTTAGTTGCTACAGACGTACTCTGTGGAGAACCTCAGAAAGCAGAGATTTAACGATGTAACAGGGACCTGCCTTGGAAACATCCCAACGTGTAGGATTTTCTTTCCACCATAACACATAGTCACAGATGGAAATTAATTTTCTTCAATCGCTAGGCCTTTGGCATACTTTTCTCAATTCAGCGAGTGGAGATGGTGCTGTGTTTGGCTTCAGCAGCATCCAAGTTGTGTCTTTGGAGAAAAGCTGAATTTGTGTGATCGTGCCGAGCCACTCCTGGAACAGTTGGAACTGGGGGATTTGAGAGAGATCATAATTTGTTTTTTGGGAGATACTCAAGTTTCCTCCAGCTTTAGTCTTTCCTACGGTCAGAGTCTGATAAATAAACAAGTTTATTTGATGGAAGTTGAACAAAGTGTTGAATCACTCAACTGGAAAGCAAGTTTCTGTCAAGCCTCATTTAATTTAACAAAGCTATTTTTTTAAACTTTTATTTCTTAGCTGTCCAATCCTCAGCAAAATCAGATTGCACTTGTACTTGAAGATTTTCTCTATGACAGAAAACTCCAGTAGTGCTTCTCTGGGCCAGGGGAAGTTTGTGGTTGTATAGTACATGTGTCTGGTGACGACAATAAAGTACCGGCAATATGACTCATCCCCGGCTGTCATTGAGTGGAAGACTGCATCCGTAGCACCCCTACAGCTCATTGTATGCATGTGCTGCAATCACTGTACTAGTGACATCACATTGTTATAGAGCTGACTGCTAAGTAGGCTTACAGCTGGGGCTTTGGAACACAGGATTTAAAAAAAATTAGTTTAATTCTCCTACCTAGAGGGACTAAATAGACACAATTGTCTATAATAAAAAAAGCTGTTTTTCAGTTTCTGAAATGTCGACAGTTTGGAGATATAAGGTTTTCACAGGACAACAGCAATGTATTAATTGCTGCAAATCATTCAAAATGTTGTCCATCATTTGCAGTTGAGATTTTCCCAGGACATCTTTGTTGCATGTTGTTGTATGTTACTCTAGGTTCAATGTTCACTGTTTATGTCTGTTCAGTACAATAAGTTGTAACCAGTTGTTAGACATTCTCAACACTTTGATCTACGCCTTCTCTCTTGTTTCCTTAAGGTTATCCCATTCTAGAAGAATGTTTACAAAAACATTGTGCAGATGTGTCATGGAGACAAAGTTTTGTTTAGGGCCTAACTGCAGTGGTTAACCAACTTAAAGTGCACTGTGACGACCAAGTATTGGTCCGAGTATTGTTCACAGATGTGTCAGAATATGTCAAGTGGGCGTCAATGGGCAAGGAATAAAAAAATACTGTCATTCTAGAAATAGGAATTTGTTTGAAACGTTGGACAGTATAGTCTAAAAAAGTTTCCTTTCTTTCCTTCCTCCCTCTATTCCCATTCATCCCCAAATGTTCTGCGAGCTGGTCTCGGCCGGAGCCATTTCTGGTGCACTGTGGGTTCAGAGACATTCCACTGGAAACAGTAAACATTCCTATTGGATTAATTACCAACTGCTTTCCCCCAGGTCTGCCTGCCGCTTGTCAAAATGGAAGATTCACAGTAGATTGCACTTCGGTCCAAATGTAGGTACCCGCTTTGTCAAATCCAATAAAGAGTGTTAGGAAATGAGTAGGAACAGGTGTTGGGTGAGTGCTGAACATGACGTGGTAGATGCGGTAATCAAAAGGTCAGATGAGGTAAAGGACCGTGTCCTAACACATGCACCTGTTTCATTATTTATTAACTTAATGCATTGCAAGCTGTTGTCTACAGTCGGCCTTTGTTTCATTCTTATTTTTACCATTACACAAGTAAATGAAGTGACGTCTTGAGAGAGCTAATTTAATCCCAACACCTCACTTCCGAAGCATTGTGGGATGCCTTGTTTTTTTTAATCCATCTTCTAGGAGAGCAGATCTGTTGCAGACTTAAAATGGTGCTTGATTTAAATGTTACAGGTCTTCTTGTCAGTTGCCGCCCACATTGTTGGCGATCCAACACTGCTAAAGACTTGGGCCTAGAGGGGATGAGGATCAATTGGCACGTATTTCATGAATCCAAATAAGACCCAATCCTCCCACACAGCACTGAGCATCCATGAATCAGATGTCACTTTCCCCCACTTCACAGTCACCAAGTGTGTTACATTTACACATTACACACTTTTTAGGCTTTTCGATGTCTTTCATGATTTACTCACATTGCATTCCTCTGTCAGTTAGCATTCTTTATTCTCTGTCTCTGCTGTGTCTATTTTGGCCTCTTAGCTTTTAACTCACAATCTGATTGTCTATGAGAAGGAGAAATAATCCACAAATAGAGAATTTGAATTTACAAGAGACAACAACATCTGACCACTGACACAGAATATTTTACAGGGGGGGAAAAATGGCGTAATTGAAATAAAGTGAGTGGAAGATCACTATTAGAAAGATCTTATAACATAAAAACAAAAATCTGCAAGCAGGGAACAAATATGGAAATACACACAAGGATGTCTTCAGAATGATTTGAATTCATCGGGGTGTGAATTTTTCTAAAGTTAGATAATAAGTTACAAACACATCTAAGTTCATCCTAATAAATCATTCATTGGAAGCTGTTGTGCGAACACAGCACTGTTTTGCATATGCCCCTCAAACTTGAAGCTCCTCTTCATTCACGCCAGAAATGCTTGATTGTTTATTGTATTAAAGATGCAGCTCTCCAAATAAAATTTTCCATCATCTATAATTAGATGTGAAGTAGGCTACCTTCTCTTTGTGAATAATCACTTTCAATCCCAATTCGGCCCGACGGTGCTGTGCCTTGTGTAGCGTCCAGTCCCCATTCACAACATATCCATCACCACATTCAATAATTTAAATTGTAGCTGTTGTTTATCCGCAATTTTTTATGACACCATCATGAGCACTTATCCACCTCAGATGAATCCCTGGTTTAGAGAGTGTGCCAAGCAAATTATAATAATGAATAAAAGATAGGGAGGAGAAAGTGCTGAACTGGGACTCTGCCTTTGAACCTGCCCTAGAGGCAGTTATGAAACCAGGGCAGGGGCCACTTTCTTGCCACCATCCACCGGAGTGAAAGTGTCCACGGCCTGCATAGATAAGTTGCACTGGCTGCGCCTCGGTGAGGTCAAGGTCGGGCTCTTCCTTCCCTCTCCAGAGGGAAAGCATCTGACTTCCTGGAGATTAGATTCTGATCTTTCGTCAACAGTGGATCCGCGGAACATGACGGATGACTTTCCCCTGGGTAATATGAAGAGCGAATCCACTCTTGAGCCGCGATAAATATTGATCTTCTCTGTCTTGCTTCTGTTACATGCCGGCGATTTACATGATTAGATTTGGCCGCAGTGTCTTGACAGAGCCCCTGGGGGCTGGGATAGGAAGTGACATCTTAGGGTTTCTACTTGCTCAATTATCGGTGGACTTTGTTGTACATCGTAGAGATACAGCCCACTGCAATCCCATTTCCGGATGTTTCTCTGGTATGTGCTATTAGAAGGATTAATTTCATGCCTCAGTAGCGCTCTTTCTTCTCCCTTCGGGATATTTTTACTCCCACCAATGATGCTTACTCCATTTGATTCCCTTTATTTTAATTAGATGCCCCGATGTACCACAGTACGTGAAGGAAGCTCTTGTCCCTTTAAGATGCTCCTGGCATTTTAAGATAGCCCCTAAATTGGAGGAGGCAGCAATGCTGGAGAGTGTCAGCGTCTTCCCTGGCTATTTATCAGGTCACGTATTTATTTGTCAAGTCCTGCTCAAACCAATAGCTTTGGTTTGTCCAGTGTCACATCGGAGCACAGTCTCACGGCATTGCCACCCTTGCAGTGGCCTCATGCTGAACTTTAATTATTGTGAGTGGCCTAGTGGAAACATATTTTTTATTCAGCTGACACAGCAATGATGTCCCCCTGCTCCATATTCTGAGTAATTCTGTCACGTGCTTGCCGGACAGTATTTCCTGTGTTTTTGGTGGAGTTGAACCAAAATCCACTTCCCTTCCCCTGGAGGGGTCAATAGGCCAGAGTAGTGAGGATGAGCAAATGGATTCTCAGAGCGGAGCAGAATTGCAAGTTATCCTGTATTAAACATTACAGTTTGTTTGCTAATATGTTTTGGAGCATAAGTGGTCCTTGAGGAGGAATGGCTTGATAATGCTATGTGGACAGGCTTGTTTTTGAATGATAAAATGTTTGTTCAGTGTGACAGAGGATGGTTGAAAGCAATCTGTCGGTAGAGAGTAGATCCAGAGTACTCCGGGCAGCTGCACACAAGGACTCTGTGGAAAGAAGGTGCTATTCTGTCTCCAAGGTCTTCCAAGTCCCATCAACACAGGATTTCATTCCACTCAATCATTTTGTGCTCATTTTTTTAATGGAGATGGCAGAGTGTGAACAGAGGTCACTTAGTATGTCACTTTTCTCCAGCAAGCTACCAGAAACAGTTGTTTATGTGGTGCACCTTCCACGTTTGTACCACTCATGCTGTTTTTGTTTCTGTCTGCATGGATACAACACTGCTTGTCTGTGCTTCAGAGTAAGAAGAGAAAGAGGATAAATCAGGGATTTCCTTTCCAAAAGTCACACACTGGCCCACACCAAGTTTAGAGGATAAGCACTAGCTTACATTGGTACCATGGTGTTGTCTTGCTTATCTGTCTGTATTACATAACCTGCACAGTTGCTATATGTTGCATAATGTCTACAACGATACATACTGTACATCTTGGGAGCAAAAGCCTAGTAATATGATTATTCGTTATGCCAATTGACATCTTGATCTGCTACATCATCATCCAGACTTCTCTGATTTACCCCAAGATAATGAATTGGGTGTCCAGCAATCAGAGTTTCTTTGACGCCTTAACCATTTTTCATTGTCTGTTCATGGTAATATGGATTAGGGTTTTCTTGAGCTTAAAACCTCACGTAAAACCTCATATAACATTCCAGCATGTCTCAGTCTCCAGCACAACCTCTAATCTGCCTGTTGCGCCTGCAGATAAGTGAAGTTTAAGCTGTCACGCACTGTAAACAGCACTGAATAATAAAATATACTCTGACATTTGAGAAGACCTCCTCCTCTGGTCCTCTGAGGACAGACACACATATATTGAGGCAAATAATCTTAGAGAGTGTTTTCCACCCTCAGTTTTCAACAGCATTTTCAAATACAAAACAAGCAGGAAACTTGGACTCCCACTGTAAATGGGTTTAGTGTTATGCCCAGCAGAAAAAAAGGGCTTTTAATCTTCCCCGGCAGTCTTTGGCAAAAACAACAACACAGGGAAGTAAAGATTGCTAAGATATTTTAACAATTTTCTGTGATACAGAGCCGTGTTTTCCTTCTTTCTAGCTGTGCTTTGCTTTGAATAAAAACAAAAAAAGAGCATTTCTGGGGCCCATCAGCAGCTCATGCTGAGGAACTAGGACAGTGTGCTCTCTTCTTCCCAGACTGCTACACCAGCCAGGTATAATGATCATTCAGCATTGTGGTTTGAGGAATGCTTAAAAACATTGTGAATCGTTTTGTCATTCTTATTGTCAGAGAGCATTTGCTGTGCAGCGCATAAAGACACAATTCATGGACAATGTAGGGAAAATAGGCCAATATTCTTACCCTGCAACTAATGGCTTGCTGGTGATAGAAAAGTATGGATAGATGTGTTTGTGCCACCATTTGATTATTTTGGTCTTCACAATCAATGCCAAAACCATATAAAATGTTCACTTTCACAGGACTATAAATATGTGAAAAGCTGGAAAACAATCAGCTTTTCTATTATGCTTTGCCACAGCAGATGGCTAAATAGTAGTTAGCAACAATAGATTGGAAGAGTGCTTTTATGTAAAAATAAAGAAAATCCATTTACCGAGCCACAAAGACATTATAATTTTTCTCACAAATAACAAGATGCCTGCATTGACAATGACAGACACAAAGAAAAGACTTGTTAAATGAAGAAAAGGTACACAAGAAAATGGCAATCAGCTGCCATGTGATTGGGATTGGTTTGTAGCCTGCCTTTTCCAGATGCAAGAAGGACCATCTAGTAGTAGAGTGGAAGGCAGACCTAACACAAATCTGCCTGATTGCCTCTTTCCCTGATCAAGCCTCTGAATGACAGGGTAGACAGCATGGAGAGGTCTCTCTAATGAGTTATTACGGCCATGGCAATCCATTTGTGCCACCCAGGGAGGGAAGCCTCAGCACAGCATCTGCACCATTACCATTAACACTTAGTGTCTCTGCTGTTTTTTATAATCATATGGATTTCATTATGAACATCTGTGTGGTTAAGGTTTTGTTTATTTCTAGTCCTAATTTCTCAGACTCTCCTGGGTGAGTGATATTTCATTTCTCTTACCAGAAGCAGTTTGAGGCACTAATTCATGTTAGAGGTGCAGGTGAATATCCATCTCCAGTAAGGGATACGTCCATATCCCCATTTCGTTGTTACTGGTTGAAGGGTTTGTCAGTAGGAAGGTTTGGAGGATGCTACCTTGTATCCTCCAGCCATACTTCTGGTAGAGTTAAGCTGTTTCATCGTGGTTGATGGACAGGAGGAACATATTTGCTTCACGAATACAGCTAATCCGTCAAGCTGCCAGTCTGCTATGCGAGAGTTACCTCACTGATAGATTTTGATGTGGATTCCCTTGAGAGTGACATTTTCTCGTCCATGACTCTCTCTCTCTCTCTCTCTCTCTCTCTGTTTTTCTCTCTCTTTCTGTCACTCCATATATCTGTCTCGTTCCCCTTGCTCTCTCTGTCTCTCCATCTCTAATCCTAGTGCACTCTCCGTCCTTCCCTCTATCTTAAATAGCCACTGGCACAAGCACCCCATTGACCTCAGCCTTGATGAAGGACACAGACAGTCAATAAGTACCCCTGGCACGGGGACTGCAGATGAGTGCATGCTCATCACCAGCATTACGAGCAGTAGGCTTGCTACCAAAGTACAATCTTGAAAATGTCAGCCCACTGAGTGCTTTGATTACATAGTGCAGCACCCATCTCTGAGATGGAATAGAGCATCGGAGAGTAACGTATTTGTTTTGTATAAAATTCCATTTCTGTAGGAAATCTGTGTCCGAGTCTTTTTGCTGCTTTGATCTGCCTTTGGAAATTCGAAAAACGGTTTAAAAGTGGCAACAGATTGAAACACGCTCTCTGACTAATTGGAAGTACATGAACGCCACTTGTTTCACCGAGCTTTAATGCCATACACAGATACAGCGTGTCCAATGTGTGAGAAAAAAATTAACTAGCTATCATAATTTTAAATCCATTACTCTCACCCGACGGATTTTTTTATCAAGTGATAATGATAATCCTGCTGCAGGAGATGGGTTCATTTTCACGCTAAAAGGGAAAACATAATTATATCCGACTGTGGTTTCAGTTCAGCACAGCAGGTTCTTGCAGCGAACCCCTTTATTCTTTCACGTTCTCTTTTTCACTGACTGAAGTTTCAGTCAGGCAAACTTTCTGAGGGTTGAAAATCGGTCTTTTCAGTGTGGGGCTCATTATCTTGGAGCCTGTCACCAGGAGAGACTGGGGACTGTTGAGTTGGGGTGAGGCTGAGGACCCAGCTGGAGGTAAATGACATTACTTGGGCATAGAGACAGGCGGTCTCCAGCCATCCTCTTATCAGCTCTCCCTCGCGCTGTGAGAATACAGGGGTGGGTGGGTGGGTTTTGGGGGGTTGGTGGACAATATCAGCAGTCGTGAGAAGGAGCGATGACTCACTCCCTGTGCCGTCCTTATCTTATGCCGCATGTGAGGAGGACCAAGTTTTAGTTATAACATATGACAACCTGTGGGTTTCTGTGTGTCTGTGCATGTGTACGATCAGCCATAACATTAAAACCACCTGCCTAATATTGTGACCCCGTCGCCGGTTCACCGGTTGTCCTTCCTTGGACCACTTTTGGTAGGTACTAACCACTGCACACACAAGACCTGCCGTTTTGAAGATGCTCTGACCCAGTCGTCTAGCCATCACAATTTGGCCCACAATTTGGCCCTGCTTATAACACATCAACTTCAAGAACTGACTGTTCACTTGCTTCCCAATATATCCCACCCCTTGACAGTTGCCATTATAATGAGATAATCAATGTTATTCACTTCACCTGTCAGCGGTTTTAATGTTGTGGTTGATCAGTGTATGGGTGCACACGTTGCTAGAGGCTTTATCCTTATACCTGAGTATTCCACTCGTCCTTTGAAAAGCGTCCTAGACCCTTGGCTCGGTTGGCTTTTTGTCATTATGCTGTATTGCATTCACTGGCATGATGTTGGCCTAGCTCCAGGTACAAAGAAAGCCTCAAGGATAAACTAGATGTTGCTGCTGTAGGAGCATTATCATTAAAGATACCTAGTTTTTTCACCTTTACACGCCGGCCCTCCTATTATCTGCGGGTGACTGTTGATGCATGTGACTTCACAGTGAGGAAAACCATTTTCTGATAATATAATCCCTTCTCCGGTCCAGACCAGGTATCTCTCATATTCCTGTCTGTCCTCAGGAGATGCAGACTGACATGCAGCCTCTCAGTTTCTGGGCTGAATGCTTTCCTTATCACTCCCTCCATATTGTGAGTCTGCTGCACAGCTGGGAGTGCTGCTGTGCTGTAATCACAGATTAAAACAGGAAGTGTGAAAGGACGTCAGAGTGTAAAATGAGTTAACCCCGACTCAACTTTTGGTCAGCCGCAGAATTAGATTAGATATTCTGAGGAAATTCAATGACGTGTGTTCGTTACCATTAACTGATGTACGACTTTCTTAGGACTCGCTAATGTCATCTTGGCATTGGCATGATTAAAGGCTTGTCTTCAAGTGCATGTACTGCTCCAAGATATTTTATATATCCCAATATCATTTTTATTCCAATAACCATGCAGTTTAGTTGGATGTATAGCCTTAGTAAATTGACATTGATGTTCCATGCTTGTTATAGTCATCCAAGGCAGACAGCTTTCCCTGTTTGTTTCTCCTATCAATTTATTTTTTCCGTGTATAGCCTGAGATTTAGATTATATTGCCAGCACAATTGCTATATAATCATTTGATTACTCTCACAAAGTAGCATCTACTTTATTTTGTCAAGACACAGGCATAATGTCAGCAGGATTTTCTCCAATTAAGTGATATGATTCTACACTGTAATATTGACACGCTCTCAAGATATAAAATGTAGCTGAAATGAATAGAAATTCAATCAGCGGTCTCTCAGTGTCTGGCCCTGGTAGCGACCTGCTTCCTGTACGGAGCAGAAAGGCAAATGCAAGTCAGCACTTGAAGAGGATGTGACTAACATTGTAAGCACAGCCCCCAGTCTCTGCCACAACACTGAATCAATTAAAACTCTGGGTACTGAGACGCCCTTTCCAACTATGATAAGCATGACTCACCGAACATATTGCAATCAGGAGAGACTCATTTGAAATAAAGCTTTTATTACACATGAACAGAAACCAAAATGACGTTGGCGGAAAGTATTCACAGGGTGTAATGACAACCCCATGAATCACGGAAGAGCAGGAAACTTCCCCTAAAACAAAAGAAGAAACAAAAGAAAAAGAAGGAAGTAAAAAAAAAAGTGGCATTTCTCAACCAGGATTTAGACATAGAATACGTTTAAAAAGAGAGGAAGTGTGGCATTAGAGCAGGAGCAGCAGCAGCATCTAATTTTTAGATACTCGACTTTGTAAGGGCAAAAGGAAGCTGAGATATTAGCAATTATGACAGTAAGGGCCTCCAGGTTTGGACGGCTTGAAAGGAAGTAATCAGAAAATGTAACATCGCATAAATTACAATCTCAAAATGTATTAGAGGTTGTAGTAATCTCTCCAATCCTGAGGAAGCCATAAAAGGCCAATAGAAAAACACATTTTAAGAGAGAATCTACCTTGGACTGAATAAGCCCGCTCTAGGGGCTGAAATCATTTGATGTAAAATATGAAGAGTAGTAGGAACAGGAGGAGAAACTGTCACGGTGCCTTCTAGCATATCACTAGAGTGATCCGGACATCTGGCTGGGAACCGAATACTCGTCACCAGCCTATGTATGTGGTGGTTGGAGGTGACATGTCCATGCAATAGGAAATGAATGCGCAAATAGTGGAAACGACAATTGGCACATCGACAGTGACCAGAAGGAAGCCAATTTTTTCCAGGCCATATCATAAACGTTTAGGGTGGACACTGCCAAGCCCCGCTCTCAAATCTTTTAGAAGATCGCAAATAATGAAACAAATTAGAGTTGGTTGAGGAATCAGGGAAATTGGAGGAACTGGGATGGGCTGTTAGTGGGGCAGGGGCAGCTCCGGGATTTAACCGAGACAATGAGTCAGCCATGTTATGTCCTGGTATATGATCAGCTATAATAATGAAGTTGTGAGTTACTGAGAGCGAAGTTAAACAGGTATCAAAATGCAAAAAGATATGACGACTAGTCTACTGAGCAGGCCACTTGATAGAACCCGGACCCAAAACCGACGGACAGAGCAGCTCTACAACATTCTGACAGACATTCACAAGATACTTTCTTATTTCAATGAATTTGCTAAATAACAATAATAATTTAGAAAATAAAATAATACCATGTCATCCAATGATTCTTTCTATATGTTGTAACCGTTTTATAAAAGCAATATGCCGGTTGCCGGCACTCCGCTACACACCGTGCCTAACAACGCTCTTAAACGTGACTGTATTCCCAATACAGCACGGCCTCTCGTGCCGCATTGCTCATATGATGCCTTATCATTATATATTTTTTTATTTTCTATTAACGTTACATTTTATATCTGATAGTGTAGGGCAGGCTGAATTCCAGTCGGATCAGTGCTACAGGAATACTGATTAAGCTTCAACTGTGGTTTAGCCTGTTAATTGGCCTGCCTCGGGGCAGGTTAGTTTCGAAGCATAAGTTGCCACGGTAACTCAGCTTGAACTAAGTTGAACTTGCTTTGTGGAACCAAAACAGCCTGAAAATGAGCCAGACTAAGTGAAATAAGCCTGGCTAAGGTGGTAAGCTCCCCTCAGGTTGTCTTCCTAATGCAACTTGCGCTAAGCTTTGTGTATTCATTCATTCTCATTGCAGACAGCTCCAAAGCCACTGCTACACAGATAACAGTAGGTAGGAACGAATTTTCTAGTATTTTCGAGGTTTTGGAAGGCACTGCATCAAGATGTGAAAACAATGTTACATATTATTTTCTTCTTCCTCTTATCAGGGAGACGTCAGTGGGTGAGGTGGGCTGCTCTTACGAACCCATCATGGATGACAGACCTCAGCCATTCTTCCAACTCGCAAACTCCTGCCTTGCCATCTCCTCGTCCATGTTGCCTCAATGTGTCTGAGCTGCTGACACCTGGGACTACAGGCCGTTGACACCATGACACAGATGGACTACAAATACAGCCTGCTGGGCACCTCAGTGGACGACTACCGGAAGAGGCCGCTGCTGCTGCAGGTAGACGACACGCCCATGAACCTGATTGCCGTCTTGGAGGTGAAGCGGCAGCTGCCGAGGCGATGGAGCACCCTGGGCTGCTTCCGAAAGGTCAAGCTCTACAGCTTCCTGTTCGGCCTGGCCGTCATGTTCCTCATCATGGCCTCGTACATTCTGACAGGGGACAAGAAGGGCCTCCTCCTTACCCCTTCCCCCTACCACTTCAGCAGCCTGGTCAGCCCAGGGCCTTTTTCCTTCAACCTCTCCTCAGCCAAGGACTATGCCCACATCAAACTGGTGGTGAAGACCATCACATCCAAGGTGGAGTTCCGCAGCAGTAGACAGCTCCCAGAACTCAAGGCACTGGTCAACAGCGAGCCGCATGTGAGTAGCAAAAACATGAGGCGGTCCTTCAGAAAGTATTCAGACTTTTTTCATACTGTAAAGGTCATCTTAAGAATTTAATTTTAATACAAATGTGGTCTAAGATGATATTGATCTTCATTTTAATTAACAATCTCAGATGTGTCTTGAAACATAATTAAAGGAGAAGTGAAAGGGTGATTCAAATCAGTACTCTTCTCTAAAGGTTGAAAGGGTGATTCACATCAGTATGCTTGCCTACAGGTTGTCTGCACCGGGTTCAATACAGCTACACTGATATAATTCCCCACTGGTTACAATTTCCAATTTAATTCATAAAGAGATAAAATACTGGGCTGGAAATGTATAACACTTCATGTTACACCAGATAATTGCGTATGTGTCCACCTAATTTGTCTGGCCTCCGAGTACCATGAGGGAATCTCAAAGTCATCCCACAGTCTTCCCACAGATTGGCCCCGTGGCTTCCTTCCAGTACCCCGTCTCACCTCAAAGCTTGGTTCAATTAATTGTTAATCCTAATGATAATGGCTTATGCCAGGGCTATTTGCAACACACGTAATTTCTTATTGAATGTGCTAATGAATGGGAGGGAATGTGGCCTCGGGGACAATCGATACCACATCTCTGCATAGATCCAGCTGTAATTGTCCTTAAACTAGCCCCGTCTCATTGGCAGTGAGTGAGCCATAGTTTAACACGGGGGCCCTTGTGGTATTTGATCAACCAAAAACAGAGTTTGAAATGTTGAGGCGGGTGTGGAAAGAGAATGTGTCAGGAATGTGTGTGTGTGTGTACGTGCATTTATAGCTGATCTCCAGAGACCGAATCCTCCTGCACAAACCTGTCATGAACGTACAGTTGGATGCCACACAGATGGTGTTTGCCCACACCTGACACAACAGAATCCCATACACAACTCTCTCAGTCTTATAAGTCTGTCTTACTATCAAACATTTACAAACTTATTCCTGACACTGTCGTTTATTCAGGGGTTTATAGGCTTTTTATGCAATTTGTCTGATTTGTTTTTATCTGGAAAGTAAAAGTGACTCAACAGCTTTTGCAGCCTTAACCAACCGGGTTTTTTTGATTTTACAGATGTTTTCTGTTATCCCTCGCAAATTCCTTCCTGGTGTCAAGAATCCATGCTGGTACGAGGAGTACACTGGGAATATCACTTCGGACCCATACCGGAAAAACTTGTACGCGCGCTACTCCAGGCGCTTCCGGACCGTGTTCGAGTACCTGAGGAACACTTTCCGAGAACATTTGTTTCACCGCGATGGTAAATTCTACCGTATGCGGTGCCTGCCTTACTTCTATATCATTGGCCAGCCAAAGTGTGGCACAACGGACCTGTACGACAGACTGAGACTGCACCCGGATGTCAGGTTCACCACTTTCAAAGAGCCACATTGGTGGACCCGCAAAAGATTTGGTGAGTCAGGGAAACTATTTGTTCACTGTAGAAACTTGTTTGTAGAAGGTTCCAGGGTAATGAACAATACTGAGTCCAAGAGCATAAAAAGTGTGGAACCCTCTACAATATATCACACAGAGCCATATGTCTGCAGGCCACTGGGCTACGTATAAGGAACAAGCATTAATTGACAGAGATTTGAAAGGGTCTCCTCTCCCTCAAATGCAGGGCACTCTTTGTCATCAGTATCATTACATTTAGCTGCTGTGGTCTTACAATCATATAACAATAATAATAATAATAATAATAATAATAATAATAATAATATAAGATACATATTCTTCTTATTTTTATTATTATTTGTAATGCATACAGATATACAAACAACAAAATGAGTTAACATAATGGCAACAGGCCATACTTAAAAGTGAAAAATAAATAAAAAATCAAATAAGCAGAGGGATATACATGAAAGTGAGTTTTAAGAAGTGGTGTAAAAGAAGAGACTGAATTGAACAGTTTGAGCTCTTATTGTCATCACCATACTCAAAGTAAGACTTAGTACTCGGACCAAAGACAGAACCTTGACTTTGCCACTGACTCACCGCTTTCATAAAAAAACACAGGACTTTGTAAGGATATTGTAACCATAACACAATTATTTTCACAGGAAATAGGTTTGAATGGGACACCTACCTTTCAGCTGGTCAGACGTGCGCTCTGAATGACTATCTTTGATGCAGTTTTATCTCCCAATGCAATTAACTGAGAATTGAATATCGAAGACCCGTCTTGTGCTGTGCATGAAAATGAGCTTGAAGTGTTTAATTTCTACCTGTGAGATATTAGCTCCAAATTTACAGTATTTAACAATGCTTCCATTCACCTTTTTAAATGCCAATCTTCTCAGTTTTGTTCTCCTTCTGCACGCTTTTCACGCCATCATTAGCGCCTTAGCAGTGCAGGTTTCCCATCGTGATACATGGGAAGTTGGTGACGACATTCATTAATGGTTCAGCTTGGCTTATTGCAGCGTGCGGAAGGATGTACCCTGACTATATTTCACCATTATAGCTATGGTGAAAGCCATTTGAAGCACACACACAGTGTTTGAAGCTCCTTCATACACAGTGAATCCACACATGTGGGTGCATTTCCTGTTTTGGTGATTGCACGTCTTCAGCGCGTTGACCTGAATTCTCCTGATACATCTGCAAATACATTTCTCATCATTCAGCTCCATTCTGGCCTTGAGTTTACAGCGTTTGATTACTTCCCATTTATACGCTGTGGATTTTATACTTTCATTTAAAGAGTAACAAAGCAATCAGAAATTCATTTGAATAGATAGCAAATTATTTAATTTTATGAAGGGATTAATACATATTTCACATATTTTAGTTTAAAGGGAGTATTTCAAGATGGCTTTTTTCCTTTTCCTTTTCAAAATACTTGCAGTTGGTTAGAGACTCGAGCTTTATTACCTCCTGCGAATCACTGGCTTGTTTCAAATGAGAGTTTTCAGAAGCACACAGCCTACTGCCAATATCCTTACTTACACAGTTGGCTTTCATGGAGCCTGAACAGACGGTAATTTGTCATTCACTCAAAGTGAAAGATAAACTGCCAAACTGTGTGTTGAGAGGTAAGAGTCAGCTAGACACACAGCAGGCCTTTGATGGTATGGTTCAGCTCTCCTCTCTCCTGGGTACTGTGAATGTGTGCACGCTCTCATGTGTTTCTTGATGATGTTGAAAGTGTGAGTGTGGCCGTCGCAGATGTGACTTAAAGTGAAATCTGGGAGATCTGGGAGACCCCAATCTCCCAGAGTGGACTCAAAACCTCACCTAAACCTCACTCGAATGCAGATGCGCCCATTGGATTTTTGTTTGTGATAGCTTTGGGGACTCCCCTAAGAATTGTCACTTGGATTATATCAACAAATTGAGTTCATATTGAGGCTCTCAGAGTGTGTATGGGAGGATGAACGTGAAGCCCCACAATAATCAGTGTCGGGCGCTGATCTGCCTCTCAGCTGATGGCTCTGTTCAAAGTCATCTCTGTTGTAATCAGAGATTAAAAGCCATTAGATAATGGCTTCATACTGAGTTCAGCCTGAAGCCAACGTACATGTGTAGATAACCTCATAATTCTCCTTTAAGAAAAGCAGCTGCAATATCAATTTTCACGGTGATGGCCCACCGAGGACAAATGCTATTCTTCTGCTCAGCAAAGAGTGAAACATGCATTTTCTTTTGCCAAGACCCATCAATCTAAAACATATTGTATTTGTTTTGGGTATTGTACTCTTGAGGATACTACACGTTGGCTTTGGAATTTATAATACATTGACAAATATCAGAGGAAGCCTAAGGATATTAATCTTAGACTCACAAAAGCTAACTGGTTGATTGATCACACTGCACTTGGTACTCATTGTCGCGCGGCATGGTAACGAACACTGCTCCGTTTAAATTGATAATTATTTGATTTCATTATTTGAATGTTGGATGGGTTGTTTGCCTTGTGTTGCCTTCCCTCTGCTTGTGTTTTCTAATGTGTGTTGATGTTGCATAGCAGTGAGCTGTATCCCAAGGACGCAGGTTCCTCTGCTCAGGACTGTTATTGTCCTATTGTCCTCCTCATTCCCCATCCTTTCATCATCGCTGTCGCTCTTCTCTTTCTCCCTTCTAGTGTTGCACTGAGGGCTGTGCACGGATAATCAGCGCTTTTCTCTTTATACATCCTTTGAGAACACTCTGAATTTAAATGTTCTTGTTTTGTATTTATTTATTTCATTTCCCCTGAGAACGCATTCAGCCGACATAGTGAAAAGGTGATTTAAATGCAATCTGCCACACGACTTTCTTACAAGAGCAGTTTGAATCTGAAGCAGATGTGCCTGCCATCATAAATAACTATTTAGCCTATCGAGAAACATACATCAGGCTATTTGGAGGTAGAGTTTGCGACATTTCAGACAACAAAATGTGAACAAATACATGAAGCAAGACACACAAATGCCATCGGAGCGCGTATCGGTGTGATCTCTGGTGGAGTGTAGCCTAATGATGCCGCCGAGGTGTTTGGAGAGTTTACGAGAGGTTTCTAATCATGTTTTCCTGCTAACTAGAGAAAGGCATTTCACTGTAACGCCATCAAAGCAGCACAGGAAGTAATGGACACTTGAGCTTTGCCTCATTATCCTATACTGCATGGATACTTTTTAAGTCCCTGAATCTCTGAATCCACAATTGCCTAGTAAATTGTAATTATACTGTAGACCATAGCAGCTCAGATGGAAAACACATTCGCCAATCCTGCATTTAAAGCATTAACTTGACATTTACCCTCAATTGGAAGCAGTGAAAACTGAGCTGGGACAGTACTTACCGACTACACCATGTTGAATTTGGATTTTAGTATGTCAGGACTCATAACTTAAAGGCCCTGTTGACTTCTTTTAGAGCGATTACAGACCCACATGGGGAGGCGGGGCTAAACAGGACAAAACACGCTCAGCGGATACACACTCATCCCACGTGTATAGATTCCCACCCAAAGATGAACCAAATGTAAACATCTTAATTTGTATTTTTGTTAGCCGTGTGGCCTTTTTTTGTCTGCCTCTGCTGTCCACGGACGGTAAGATCTGCTGACCTTGTAACGCCAACAGACATAAATAGACACCGGCAGCATCACTGGGGAGATGAACCCCACTAGGTGTATCAACTATATATATCCCTGTCTTCTTTCTGTCCTCCACCAGGTATCATCCGTCTGAGTGAGGGCTTCCATGACCGCTATCCAGTGGAGGACTACCTGGACCTGTTTGACCTGGCAGCTTACCAAATCCAGGACCACTTGACGGCAAATGCCAGTGGAGCCCCCGGCCACCGCAACGTCATCATAGGTGAAGCAGCATTACGGCCTGTACAGGAAAATATTGTGCAGTTTTTCTTCTTGGTTTCCTTTTCCTTGAAATATTAGATATGATCGCTAAAAGTATGATTAGCGGAAAGGTAGGTTAGTGCATCTAAAGGAAGCTTTGAGATATACATTGCAGCCTGTTTCCTGTTCAGCCCAATCCTGCACCTTCCTGTTTTGTCAGCGTGTGCGTCATATCATATCAGGACAGTTTTAGCTCCTTCTCCTTCTTGTATCCTATAACTCAGGTCATGTAGGTCAGGTCAGTCTTGCGATCTGTGTGTGTGTGTGTGTGTGTGTGTGTGTGTGTGTGCATGGGCTAGGCAGTGGGCTGACACTACGCCGTGCCCTCACCAGGCGGCATCAATAGCTACTGGCCCAGTGACCTGACACTTGCCTGGAACTTAACTTGTGATCTTGCCTCCAATGCTACAGAGCTGTTATTAAACCAGCAGGTAGCTGTTCTGCACCAGCCACAATCGCTTTTGCCAGTGGTGATCATTTTTTAAGAGAGCCGGTGACTTAAAGTGAGGCTCTAACAGCCTAATAATACTGGACTTCACTCTGCTTCCCATAGCCGCTTCGCCACAGTGCCGTAGAATGGGATCATTGTTTTTTTTTGTCCGGACAGCAATAATAACCACGACGGGGTGGAGAAGTCTTACAAACTTCCTTCCTCTATCTCCATATCCTGCTTCCATCTATCTCTGTCTTTTTTTCCCCCGTCATCCAAACACCATCTTAAAGAGCTGCCCGGCTGGAAAGAAAATCTGATTTAAGTTCGCAACAATAGCCTTTTCACACTGGACTGAGTTGGTGCATTGAGTGCAGCTTAGCATGCCGCCCTGTTTTGTTTCCCTCTTTAAATAAATAATCTGTGTGAGTGGGAGTCTGCCAAAGCCCCGCTCAGTATTCACACCATGCCGTGGAAGAGCCCGGCAAGGTGCAGGCCTATGGCCAGGAGCCTGGGCTTTGACTCCCTTCAACCTGCAGCCAAAACCAGACCACTGTGAAGCACCAGAGGCATGCCGGCCTGGCTCCGCCGCTCGTTCGCCCCATTACAGCCTTTCCCCATGGAGAAAAATAAGCCCTTTTAATGGACCTGAAGACCTTTAAATAGACTGGATCACAGACCAGTGCAGGGACCCAAGGCAAATCATCATACGAGACTATGTGATGTGATGTGTGTATCATTTTAACAGTATTAGCAGCGATCTCTGTTTCGCTCACTGTTGTCATCACAGAAAATGGGTCCTGGCTATCATCCCTTTCTCCAAGGAAGGCAGGCAGATAAGGCTTGTGTTGTATTTCCTCCTACATCACAGCTTCGCTTCAGAGATAAGTGGGTAATGAAGGCAGGAACAGCCTAATGAATCCCGGGTATCATTTCTCAGCCCGGTCTGAGAAAGTTCTGCTCTTGAATTGTTTGAGAAATGACCTCGTCTGACTCATTACGGGCTGAAGGATTGTCTCGCTGAGAATTGCAGTCATTCCACAATTTTGCCCACAGCTGCTTTTAATGTTTAATCTAATTGACTAGTTGCATTTATCCACCACTGTGTTCGTTTTCTCTGTTTTACACGGCGTGCCTGTTAGCCCCACGTCTACTATTATGAAAACAAGTTGAGACTAACCGCCATATATTCAGCGATGCACATTCAGTGGGTTTATGAGCACATGGGTGTTAAAATGTGTCTGTACATGTGTGTTTTTGTCGCTGTGTGTGATTATCTGTTATGATCTGGTATGTGTCTCCTTGAACTGTTGTTGCATGTGTGGTTTTTCCAGGAGAAGCCAGCGCGTCTACCATGTGGGACAACAACGCCTGGGTGTATTTCTATGACAACACCACGGAGGGGGAGCCCCCCTTCCTCATCCAGGACTTCGTCCACGCCCTGCAGCCTGATGCCCGGTTCATCGTCATGCTCAGGGACCCGGTGGAGCGGTGGGAATACTCTCCCTTCCACTGTCTTGTCACGCCATCTTCACACCAAATTGCCAATAATGATACAGAAACTGCAGCGATGCCACCCCCGTGGCTGTTTCTGCTGCACACACACACACACACACACACACACACACACACACAGCTACATTCCCTGTTTATAGGAAACAAACCTGTTGTTACTGAAGTTTTGTTGCCTTTGTTGTCTGGCTGTTGCAAAAGTTTCTTTATGATGCCTTTATCAGAGGAACAGGGAGCTTATTGCTGAATGCCTATGAGGCATTCCCTTTAAAACTGGGATTAGTTTATGCTGTTAATGTAGAGTCTTACTTCAGAGGATGTCTGAACATGCTCACTTTAATTGCTTTTGTCTGTCAAATCATAGCCTGTGCAACCTTTCCCAATTAGATTAACGGTGTCATTTGTATTATGTGAGACTTGTTTACAACCTCAGCATCTCTTCGGTACAGGCGCTGTCCAATGTCTCAAACTACATTGCAATGAAACGCTTGTTTGGCTCATATATTTCAAGGATTCCTTTTGATACGATCAGAAATGGATGAAATTGTATTTGCAAACAATTTACACTTTGCTTTATCAGATTTGGAGCGCCAGGCAGGTGGGATTTACTGTATCAGTGGTAACTCATCTTTGTTGTCTTGCAGGCTCTATTCCGACTACCTTTACTTTGGTATTGCCAATAAGTCTGTGGAGGACTTCCATGAGAAAGTGTCGGAGTCACTGCAGCTATTTGAGGGGTGCCTTATGGAGTACACAATGCGCTCCTGTGTGTACAACACTACTCTCAACAATGCCATGCCAGTGAGTGTGCCTCCCTCCCGCTTTGTCTCACGGCCCTGCATAGAACTGTCATTTACTAACCAGTGCATTAGCGGGTGGAGAGAGTGGGATGAAAAGGAGTGAAAAAGACAGAGGGAGTGAAATCCACACTTCATTAGCACATGCTAAAGCTTGCAGGGTGCACCTCTATGAAAGGGATTGGCAACAGTGTTAAACCACAGACCATCGCAGCATCCAGAGCCTCTCTCTCTCTCTCTCTCTCTCTCTCTCTCTCTCTCTCTCTCTCTCTCTCTAACAAGCCTGGTCTATCAGCAGTGTGAGGCTGGAGACTGCTATGGCTGCTATGGTTATTCTTACTCATACACACACACACAGACCAACTCTCAGTGTCAGCCAGTGCCTGGTCCCAGTGTTTGGGCCCCCGGCCAGCTTTTCCTACAGTGCCCTGGGGCAGGCTAGCTGAAAGGGGGAAGTGGAGTGTGGCCCGTCCTCTTTTGGCTCCCCCTCCAGGCAGCCTTGTATTCAAAAGGTCCCCCTCGCCCCCTCACCCCTGCCCCTCTCCAACTGCCAACGAGGATGCTCTTTCTCTCTTGTTGGCCTAATTGTCCATCCACTAATATCTGCTCAGAGTCATTAGACCATATGAGATGTATCATCCACATAGTCAGTCTCTAATGCCTGTGGCACCTCGATAAAGGTTTTACAGCTGAGAGTCAGACAAATAAACAGCAGCATGAGTGCACGATTGGCTTTCAGTGTTTTAACAAAGGACTGTCTCGTGATCATTTCTTTTGAAACGCCTTTCAGTTTTTCTAAAGGAGGATGCCAAGCGAAGCCCACTCCCACTAACAGTATTACAGTCCATTACATTTCACTTACTGCAGATGCTACAGGCATTTTACTACTGCACTCATGCACTGTACTGCCACGTGAAAATCTATGAAACAATTCCAACAGGCCGTCTTCAACACTACCAAAAAGATCAGTGACACCCATCTACATGTAGCTGTGTAACATGATATCTGAGTCAGGAGTGTCTGGTCGCGCTGGCAAGTACAATGTGTGTTATGCAGACTTGTGATTCCAGTGGACAGTCCATCTGCCCCCGAGGCCTCAACCAATCACACCCCCGTGACACCAGCGCATTTGAAAATGTCTACACAGTGGCTGGCATTACCCAGCCAAGTGCACGGAGGAGATAAAAAGGGAAAGCTGGTGGAAACCCTCCCCCACCCTGTTTATCCCCTTAAAGATGTTTAGCCGTGCATGCATTGCCTTCTGCGGTTGTGTCTCTGCAGCTGAGGAGGAAATTGCTTGGACGCAGTTCTATTATCTCACATTGATTCTCCTGTTATGTGTCCGCAGGTCAGATTGCAAGTTGGCCTGTACATTGTGTACATAATGGACTGGCTCACCGTCTTCAGCAGGGATCAGCTTCTGGTCCTGCGCTTGGAAGACCACGCCTCTAATAGGAAATACACAATGCACAAAGTCTTCGATTTCCTTAACCTGGGTAAGTGTACAGCACATCCCGACCGAGTAATCGTTCCCTCTGGGGGGGCGCTAATCAATACTAGGCAAGCCGATAGCTATTAGACAGAGCCCATGCGTTTTATTATGTGATTATTAGCAGCATGCTGTCTTAGAAAATAGCCGAGGGAGAAAATAGGGATCATCGTTTTATGCAACTTTTTTTCGCGCTAACAAAGAGCATCGTGTGAGCCTTTCCACCTGAACTGCACACCGACGCCAAACAATTAGCTTTAGCGCTTTAACCCAAGTCCAGACTCCCCTGACCCTCCTGGCCGAGGGGTTATTACGCTCACAGATGCACTCCTCAACCTCCACACACTTTTGCTCTCTCTCAGTAGGAAAGGTTTCAACCTTAATTGGGATTGGAGATGGCTGTTAGTCAGGGGCCTGTGTGTGTGTGCGTGTGTGTGTGTGTGTGTGTGTGTGTGTGTGTGTGTGTGTGTGTGTGTGTGTGTGCGTGTTTGAGTTTGAGTGTGTGCATTCGGGCTGAGAGTCAAGTGCAGTTCAGCCCTCTCTCCCTCCCGTCTTGGCTGTGCCTCCTGTAGTTTAATTGTCCCAAAGCTTGGAGTTCTTCAAAGCGCTGCCGAGACCAGCCAAGGTGTGATTACATCCCAGAGAGTCAGAGCTGTACGGGTGGAGAACGGCACACAGAGCAGCAGCTGATGTACAGTGAAACTTCAGAGCAGCCGATTGAATTTTGTTTTTGGAGCCGCGGCGAACTCTGAAGCGGCCCGGCGGATTTAATTGATCCGCGAGCACTCAGAACAGAAGCTAAGGGTTAGGACGCCTCTTGAGTGTTCGCTAAGGTGTTTGTGTGTGATGGTGTGCATGTGTGTGTGTTTTCCAGGGCCACTGACGGAGCAGAAAGAGGCTGAGATCACTAGGAGCCCGGCGTCCAACACCAGGAGGCCGGCTGACAAAAACCTGGGACCCATGCTCCCCGTCACCAAGGAGATCCTGCGGGATTTCTACACGCCGTTCAACGAGAAACTGGCCAAAGTACTGCGGAACGACTCCTTCCGCTGGGAGAACAACTCTAAACTCATGTAAACAAATCCCTCCCTCAGTAAAAAAAAAAAAACCACTGACTCGTCCAGCCAGTCCCTTTGTTTTTGTTTCATCTCTCTCAAGTGCCCATGAAAATCGATGTTCTTATTTAAATTATTTTTTAAGTTATAAAAGCAGAGATGAATCAAAGATAGAAAATAGCACAACAGAGTTTGTTTGATGATTTTGTGTGTGTGTGTGTGTGTGTGTGTGTGTGTGTGTGTGTGTGTGTGTGTGTGTGTGTGTGTGTGTGTGTGTGTGTGCGTGCGTGAGCCGGGTTGGCAGATCTTGATTGTTTTTGTGACCAGATGTACAAAATTAAACAGTGGACTTAAAGTTCTGTGAGGTCTGTGTTGTCTTTTTCAGGCTTGTTATGTTTGGTTCAAAGATGTGTTTGAAAGGCCCACTGTGTTCCTCACAGAAAAGAAATGCTTGATTTTTTCCCCCTTTGTCATCACAGCTGGAATACATCACATCGGATAAAAGATGTGAACTGTGCCCTGATCATAATGCCTAGTCTCGAGCACAACCCTGACTTAATCTTTTGTGATCATTGCAGGAGGGATTAGTACAACAACACCGCCCTCTATTGGTGGATACATGTAGTTGCATGTAGCTGCAATATATAAATTGCACAATAATCTTAACACCTAGTGCAATACAGCCTGTTTCTAAAGCAAATATACTTTTTTATATACATTTCTAGAAGTATAATTTGTAGTATTAATAAATGCTTATATGTTTAATATTATCGAGTGTTGAATTATTTTGTTAAAATGACTAAATAAGTTAAAAATGACTTGGTAGATAACTATCATAACCATGTTGGATGGACCTGTGAACGTCACTGAGTTTGATATTCCAAACAAAGGTTGAAAGTAAGCATCAAATTAAGTCAATGGTGCTTTGAAGTATGTAAGTCAGACATAGGACTTTAGAGTGGATATGTCCCCGATCATCAGACACACTGAGATTGCAGCATTGAGTTGGAAGACAGCCATGTAATTACTCAAATTAAGCCTTCAAAATGATTTTTCTTTTCCCTCTGGTGAAAATCTGTCACAAGCACCGAATAAGCGTCAATTAGGAACATGTTGGATTACATTTTTTGTAATGTGATTTGGGGCTACTGAGTTTGGCAAATGAATTTGGCAGACTTTTAGACACCTCAGGTAGAGAGACTTTTTGGCTGGAAACAAATCTAACAGCCCTTTGATGTGTTTTGAAACACCGTTAGCGTTGTTAAACAATTTGAAGAAAAGAAAGAAACACTGATGTCTTTATTGTGACATGTTAGTAGGTTGATGCAGTGAACTATGTGCTAAAGTAATCACATACCTTTTCTCTACACCAGGGGGCAGAAAACAATCATAAATATCCTGTGTCTGTCGGCATGTCGATTCAACGCCATAGAATACACAATAGTTTGGGATGAGCTATAAAAGGGTATATCTCAATTTTGTGGATTGAGATGATGATGACGTGTGAGTAAAAATGTCTCCTGTCTGACAGGGGCATGAGGTATAATATTCTGCAGCACCTGAGCCTTTCTTTTCAACCTTCACATCCAGAATAACTAACTAATAAAACTCAAATGCCACTGGCTGATGTCCATTCAACCACGCGGCGCTATCATGCAGTATTTGATACCATTCTTGTGATTCTTGGTGTGACATTTACCCAGCAAGAAAAAACACCAGACTCGTTTTCAAAAAGGTATGCAGTCATTTCACAGAAAAAATATGGTGGAGACTTTGCCTAGATCTTTTTATGATAAATAATGAAAAAAATGACTTCGACTCATTTGCTTATTTTGTTTTGAGTTGGAGGAGCCAGCTGGCTGGCTGAAGAGGTGCTGCTTCAAAGTCCTCCAACCAACTTCAATTTCATTGGAATTCACAAATAACCTCAAGTTCCTTTTATCCTAGTCTGCACTATATCAGGATGTAGTGAATTATAGGAAACTGGACAATCACTGCTGAGAATACTTCAGAGAAACTACGTCACATTTCTTTGAAATGCCTGTGCACTTTGTTTTGACCTCCTCTAATGCCGGCAGTGTTAACAAGAGAGGAACAGCCTCTGGGCTTGATATCATCTGTGGTTTTCATTCACTCTGGGAGTCAAATCTTCCAGTCACAAACAGGCTGCGCTAACCTCAACAGCATGGTTTGGGGACCCCCAGGGGGCCCTTGAGGAGGTTTCAGGGACTCCCCAACAAAATGAGGAATAATTTAACGAATCTGTGACATGAAATGTTGGAGAGCTGCTCTAAGTCTCCTCCTCCCTGCTGGATGAAAGTTGGCTCTGTCGCCTTTGTTACTGCATGCTACCCCCTTGCTTGAATGAGACGACGTTTGGATGCTGGCGGCATTGGGATGAGGTCCCTGAACCTGTGATGTGGAGGCTGGACATTTCAGGTTTGATTTGTGGGATTCGCAGCAGGACGCTGGATGAGGCCAGGGGAACCTTTCTCCCCAGGTCCATTTCTCCCCTGTCAGTTCGGATAAGCTTCAGTCAGTGGGCTCTAGCCAAGTGAGCTTCTTGAGCGTCTTCACCCTCCTCTCCCTCTCTCTCTCCCTCTCTCCCTTCTCATCACACCTCAGCCCTCACGGAGCCGTCAAATTAAAACGTTAATGAAATTCTTCCTGGTCTTCCAAGTTATGTCCAGGGTTAAGGGCCTTTGACCAAGATAGGGTAGAAAATGTTGTGAAGACCACCAACCAAATGGTGGTGATTACCTCCTCCTCTCAACCCTCACATTCGTTCAAATGAGACACAAGCTTGGTGAAAAGGACAAATCCTATCCAAATCACTGCTCTCTGTCTCTCACTATTTTCAGTGATTAATGGAGTTTTGTTTGAGATATCAAAAAAAGATCAGGATAAACAAGTTTCTGCAACAAACATTTGCAACCCATCATTGTGATTGAGTCCTTAGATAACCCTGCCAGCTGCATTTGAAGGGCATGTGTGAGCTGCAGCCATGCCCATTGATGATGCAGCAAATAAGGAATGCAGGCAACTTGTCATGGACAGAAAAAGAACAACCAGATCCTCATAAAACCCGTAAGCCTTGATTGGGTAAGAGTTTTTTGTTACTCAACAAAAAAAAAGCGCACCATTAACTTGCTCTCTTGTATTATACAGACTAATCCGACTAAGTTGAAAACATTACACTGAACAATCCTGCAGGTCCTCTGTTCAGTCTTCCTAACATTTGTTGGACGTTAAGGCTTCAGCCCAAAACATCTGTTTGTGATATACAATGCTATGCACTTTTATCTCTTTTGGATACATACTGTAGAAATGGTCCCTAGCAAGACTGAGGAATTAGTGATTGTCCTGCTTATTTCTTTATGCTAAGAGTTATTGTTTCAACACTGTCAAACAAATCTCAACTTTCTTGGGAGATTTTTCAAGTTCTTGTCATCATTGTTGCCCAGGCTTTAGTAAAACTTGTAAAGGTTTGAAAGGTTTGTTTTTTGGTGAGCTGCACCTTGAAAGGATCCGCCCAATATAAGCTCCATGGAGGATGCGCTAACCCAGATGTGAACTTTTTTCTTTTTACAGTTGTGTCCTTTGTAGGCCTGCTTGCTCCCCTGTTGTGTCCCTGTTCCAAGAGGTGTGATGCATCCAGGGTCAGTGCTCCGCATTAGCTCCCACATCAGACTCCAGCCAAGCGTTTCACAACAAGGACTGTACAGAATTCTAATGAAGCTACATCTGCACCTGGGTGGACAGTCTCCCCTCAGCAACCAAACGGCTTAGATGTACTTCACAGTGCCCCTGGATACTGTTACTTACAACCGCTGTGTATTGTTGGTGTCCCGCATAGACAGCGCATTTCCTAAATGTTTCAGTTTTCATTCAGGTTTCAAAGATTCAGTAATTGGCTCATGCACTTGTCATTTTACAATGCTTTTGTAATTCTTTGACACAGTCCCAGGGTAATAAGTCACGTTCTACACCTCAGAGACAATGTTAGCAGTCAATTCCAGAAGAAAAATAAATGACAGTGAGTAGAAAAATCACAAAATTGAGAATACAGTGTTTTACAGGACACCAATAAAACACAGATGTGTGACAACTAAAGAGGCATCAATTTTTAATGATTCTCCTGCCATTTAAATGAACTATTGTCACTGCTATTTGATGTGCACATCTGGTCTGTTTTGGTCACATCCAGCTGGAACTTTGTCCCAGCCATCCTGAATATGGACAAAAAAAAAAATGAGGATCACAGGTGTTCAGGAAGGGAGTAATTTCAGTGAAGAAACCGAGGACGGCTGTGCTGAAACACATCAGGATCCTTTTCGTCAACTACAGATATTCTCAACAAACCCTCCAAACCACAAACATCAAGAAATTGTCAGAAATTGTAGGGCTGTGGCAGTTGCAAAAGCTTTTGCAGAGAGAATGGCTAAAAAAAAGTGTTAGAATTGGACGGGGATACAATGCAGTTTTGTCTCAACAGGCCTGTATAATCAAAAGCACAGTGCACTTTGGCGTGTTATTTTCTTACCAGTGAAAACATCTGCTCTCAAATGAGTTAATAAAAGTATTACTGTCGATAATCTATAGATTTTTTAATGTTTGGGGATGAGAATCAAGGATTTTGGATCCCAGCCCAGCCATGGTAATTGGCTCCCACGTCCATCTCTTCCACCATTATCATGTATGAAAATATGAAAATACTCCCTCAACACCCGATTGAGGACAATTATGCTCTAGCCTAGCATGACAAATAGCAGCCACAGACTAGTGGGTTGTGTAAAATTCCCATGCATTCATAAGTCTGCATTTGATTTAGCTCAGATTTCTTTTAACCAAGTGTTCCTCCCTTTGCTAGAAGTGCTAATTGAAGAGAAATTTACAAAATGTCATTCCGTTACTCGTCATTGCAAAAACAGAAGAAAGAAAAAGTGCAAGTTGCTATTGAGCTGTACGTATGACTATCAGGTCTATGAAAACATCACCTGATGAAACAGGATCAGCTGTAACCTTACGAACCTATCACAAATCAAATAAAGCATGCCTTAACTCAGTTTCATATCTGCTCGTGACCTTTATTCACAAATAAACTGAAATCCGCCTGGGCGTTAAACAGCATCAAACAAATACCAGCATCTGTTGTCTGGCACTGGCATCCTCAAGTGTCTTGCTCAATAGGATCTATTGACGGTAATCAAGCTAATTAAAAAGGCTTAGCATAATAGTATTAGTTCATGCATGAATGATAATGTCGATATGGTCATAACATGCTTGTGTTTTAATACACAGCAGAATCGGGCAACAGTGTTAAATCTATTGTGTAGCCTGACAATGCAAGTCGGGACTCGACTGTGTTTTCCGAGCAGGACGGCGGCCAAACGCCAGCTGACAGAGCCCACAAGACTCCAAGCATACTGCTTTGCATGTGTGTCGGTCTAGAGAGTGGACCACTGCCACGTTTCACATGGTTTCCATGGACACTCAGAAGAAATATCACAAGGTCCAACAACAAGCTTTTATTTCTCTGTCTCATCATATTGTGATCAGACTTGTTCTTGGTTAGAATTGAGCCAAGTTTCAAAATATATAAAACTATGCAAACATGTGCATATGCAGTATGTAGCTGTATGTTTATTTTATTCAAAAGTGATCTTTATGTTTATAGCTAGTACACAATAAAGACGGGAAAGAACAGGGATTTAGGATGATGAAGTCCATAAACCAGATTCAAATCCTGAACATTTCAAGTCCATGAGATTGACCCGGTCCTGCTCCGCTACAAGGACTCCCCGTACTGCTAGCTGTATGTGGTTTTAGTGCATTAGTGTTTAATGGTTCAGGCTTTTCCAGACTCCTCATAAAGATTTGAGAAGAAATGTGATTGTGTCCTTACTGGCTGTATTTATTACTTGTCTACTAATAAAATTGGCAATCAACTTTACATAGCAAGAACATTAAATTTGAACATTGACACCCCGGTAGTTTTGTTGAGGGGACATTCAGCACATTTTCCATGTAAGCCACTCTCTTCTACTGCAGATTTAGTTTCATTGCCTAACCGGATGTCGATAATGCCAGGAGTTGAGATCCATCCATAATGAAATGCACATGCTTTGAAGAGGCTTGCAGCAAATTCCAAGGTCGTAATATGGAGAATTGCTTGTTATGGATCCATGAATGTGTCACTTTACTTTTTGTTGGACATGTAAATAACAAATGAAACAAGGTAGTTTGTTGCTGTCAAACAGGAACAAACTTGTTTGTCCTCACGAATGGACAAACACATCAGAATTCATTAGTGAGATTGGCCACAAGCCAGTTTGACACACTCAAGGTTGTATTGGATGGATGATAGATGGATAGGATGGATAGTTTATTGATCCCCGGGGGGGAAGTTCTGGGGTTGCAGGAGCAGAACAGCATCACAAAAAGCAAAAAATAAAAAAATACAATAAAATACAAAATAAACATGAAGTATATAAACATAAACATGAAGTAATAGTTGATCACAAAATGTGTGTGTGTGTTTCAAATAGCAATGAACCCAACATTTTTAGTCAAAATTTGTCATATTTTGTCCACATATTTCCACTAGAGGCTTTTGGGTTGAAAGAAAAACTTGAACAGTAATCTACAATTCTATAATGGACTAACACATTTAAGGTGCCTTACTTTAGTGCTTAATGTGTGACATTTCAATTGCTGACCATCTCTGCACCCTAGGATTAATGTCGGCATTGAATGACACCTATCATGCAGGCTCCTTCAGGATAAAAGCTGTTTCGCTTTTCATTAATTATAAAGTGGCAACACAGCAGAGGGGAAGGATTTGGAAACGCCACGGTGGGCTCTAACCTGTCACTTTGGGCACTGACATTCCAATTAATGAGATTTCAGCCAAGGATTTTCTCTGCTATAAGGGATTATGGCGAGAGGCAGAGGCAATCACTCTCCTACCTTGGGTGTTCTTCAGTGAGAAAGATGACTATTGTCACAACATCCCTGCCTCAAGCTGCTTCGCTCCATGGCCTGATAAGCAGGTGTTTGATGTGTTTGAGACTCTTTTTTACCAAGTATCTGAGCACCCAACTACAGTTTAGAAAGACAGTGTAGTTTTTAAACTAAACGTGCCCCATGTCTGAGTAACTTCTGATCAATGCTGGCTCGTCTGTTAAAGCCAGGAGAAAGTGTGCATGCTCTGAGCGAGCATCATAATGTAATGGCTCCAGTAATAAAGGCCTGTCTCTGGAGGCATCACCGGCATGTCATGCATTTGGAAAAAGCCTGACTCTCTCCAAGTTGTGGTTATCTTTAGGTGTGGAAGCGGGCGGGGGTGTTGTGTCAAAATCCTACAGCCCTCTTAGTTCCCTTCCACCTCTCATCCCGCCTTACTCCTCCTCCTTCCTTCTTCCTCCCGCTTCCTGCGAGACAGTTTAGCTGAGCGGAGAGGAGTTCATGGGTGTAGTCTAAATGAGGAGTGGGCCGGGCAGCGAATGCCTGCCTGCCTAGTTGGCAAGGGATTGTGCCAGCCGAGCAGTCCTCTATCCTCCAGCTGTCCACCCACACCAGATCCTGTTCCTGTTCCTCTGCGCCTCTCACCCATCTCCACACCCAACTCAGCCCCGGCCTCCTCAGACCCCGTCTCCAGCTGATACCTCTTGATCGTGCAGGCGTAAAAGACCAATTTCCAATGGACCTTCTGTGTGCAACGTCCACCCCCTTATATCAGCACACCGTGTCCTCCACCGTCAAACAGGTGTAATGAAGCAATAGGTTTAAATTGCTCGGTGTGCAGTTTGGGCAGTGTCCGGGAGGCTCGCCGGCCCGCACGGTGAGGCCAGTGAGGGGAATATTATCTTCTCCTTCTGGCTTGATTCGCCTCAGGTTGATGAAATGTCAAGCGCTGTAGTTATGAGTTGTGCGGTCGCTCATGACTTGATCTGTTAAGCCTACAGCTAGACATTTGCATGCTTGGCAATAACTCTAAATGCTCCACTAATGAGACGCCAGGTACAATGCTGTGGGATCCCTGTGATGAAATGTTTTGCATTCAGATAATAGAAGTTGTTTTTTTTACACTTTAGCTCTAAAAGATAAATCTATACAAATCTGGCCCTGATGCGGTAATATACCCTTTGTTATCTCAGTTGTGTAATGTTGACCGGTGGCTTTGGGGCGTTGTTATTGTTATCTCGTGAAAGTGAGGCTCTGTCAGCTGCTGCAGGCATGTTTATGTGTGTATCTATGTGTTTGTCAGAGAGCGAGAGAGAGAGTGAGAGAGCGAGAGAGAGAGAGAGAGCGAGGGAGACAGGTCTATGGAGGAACAGACAGCGGTGATGTGATGCGCTGTGACACACAGGGCACCGCTCCATCCCGGTGTTGGAACACGCCTGGATGCTGCACAGAGAGTTCCTCTGTTTAACCTCAGCCACTCATTAATGTGTAAATCACTGCGAAGTTCAAACAGGTCTTCGCTAAAACAAAAACAGACTCGGTAAATGAGGCCGTACGGAGAGCAGCAACAAGCCAATTATTTTTCCCCGGTATAGGAGAGATCACGTAGTGGCTGACATTTTAAAACAATAAGAACACACTAGATGATAACAGCTGTACACCCAATGCGCCTTACTGTTAAAAGTGGAATCAAGAACTTGAAGATAGGCTGCTACTGTTTTGATACGTGTTTTTGTTCCAGTTTAGGCTGTAAAGTGATCAAGAGACTCTGCTTCTCCTTTTGATGCTTTGCTGCTTTGCCAATGTGTTAAGAGCTGTTTGACTCCCCCCCAGTTGGTTCAGGAAAGAGCAAACCTTCCTCTGATTACAGCAGAGTGGGAGGAGATGTACTTGAAAGCAGATCCCGTGGAAGTGGAAGTGTCAATGTATGTCTATCTCGCGTCTACCCACCCCAGTTAGATTAATGTGTTGTCTGTCAGCAGCCGAGATTGGTTTAAACCCTTTTCTGTTTCAGCTTGAGCCACCTGCCAACATCTAAAAAAAAAAAAAAAAAAAATCACTTACTGTCTCTCTCTCTTCTCTTCCTTGTCTTCTGCTCTCTGGATTTCTCCCTCCCTCCCTGCATTTTTCCCAGGCTGAGGCTTCCATGGACCCTCTGGCTCCGCTGCTTTCGTCAGTGACTTGGAGCGCTCTGAGCACTTTGTGAACTCTCTGTGCTGGAGTGGGAAGGGAGCAGTTGATGGGACGCAGCCTGGCAGCAGTAGCAGGCTCCTCTGGAGACGGCATCAGCTGGAGATGATCCCCAGGGTCATGAGAAGAGAGCGCCTCAGCCTCCTCACCCTCTTCACCCTCCTGCCTCTGCTGGGACTCCTCGCGGGGCTCGCAGACCTCAGCCATGGCTACGCCGCCGAGGATGAGGATTACTACATGCAGGAGCTGCTGACTAGAGAACAGTACAACCAGGTCCAAGGACAAGAGGAGCCTGTGGCCTCAGTATCTGACAGGCAGGAGCACCAAAGCCAGACCAAGAAAGTGCCCAAGGGAAAGGCAGACAACAGCAGGACTACAGATAAAACCAACACTGATGCAAAATCAGGTAAAGTCATTCTCACCCCTTAGCATGACGACTTGATGTTGGGTATTCTTGAAATGTGAGTCACAAGCTCTCGTTGGTAGTAAAAGTTTATTAGTCCTCTAAAAAGTCTCCACAAATTGATTTCACTGCTGCAAAGGGCGACCTATCAGCAGGGTTGTGCAAATATTACTTCTTTTTAAAACATTTCTACCAGTAGAAATAGTATTTTACTTTCTGAGAACTGTTTTGTGTGGTGGCAACTTGTAGGCTAACAAAGCTATAAACCTAGACACACTCTTAGCTAGCTACACTGTAGTTCTGAACTTCTCAAAACTGTAAGTGACCCACTGAAACAATGTCACCACTAGATGACAGTGTATGGCTGATCTCCTCCTTCACTTTTTGTAGGTACATTTTGGTAAAACTTTCCAATCAAACAAACACGACAGCTTTGGAAGTAAAGGAAACTTTGCAAGGTGTATGTTCATATAATGTCTGGTGTTGTGATTCATTTTCGTTTTGTATCAATTAAACACATGGGGACACTTTTCAAATGTAATTTTTGAGGATAAGATAAGTCAAAAATGAAGTTACAACTTGGTATTTCACAGAAAGCTATAAGATGGCTTACTTTTTTTCCTCAAAGCCAACTAACTCGCCCCAGACACTCCTATTCTATGAATTCAAACGGAAAATTTGAGGCTTAGAAAAAAAAAACCTGGTGTCCTCCGGGACGTAAGAGGAACAGCTGAATTTAATTCACATGGTGATGGATGTGCAGAGAAAAAGAACAACACTAATCTCCTCAGGTAATCCTTACCCACCTTTACACATAGATCAGAGCCAGGTTTCTGTGTGGCTTCCACACAACAGCCTCGAGCACGGTCAGGATTGCATTAGGAACCATGCTCTGCGGAACACATGTGAAATCCACGTTTTCCCAAAAGCAACAAGCAACGGCAGGAGCCCTCTGCTGAACCAGTGTAGTCCATACAAACATATGAACTATGGCTCCAAGCCTTTTCTATGGGGCACGCAGCACATGCAGTAGCGGGTTTGGAAGCGTGCAGAAATGCTGGCAGCTGATTGGAGGACAGCAATAGGCATGACGGTTGGTTGGTCAGAGCCTAGCTGGTGGCAGGTAATTTGGAGCAGCTGTGCCGACAGTGATTTAATGGTTCAGGCATCCTCCCTCACGTGTCTCAGCAGGGATACCTGCTGTAGGTGGTACTGGGGAAGGAGTACAATAACAACAACACATACACTTATCATGATAGTGTTTTGTCATATTGTATGTTCATCATACTGTATCATACCAGGACCAGTGATTGATGTGTATAATGCCCATGTATACAGAATAGCTTGTCTTGGAGAATCTATTAATCACTTGTTTAAATCATTCTCAGTACATCAGACAAAAGCTGGCAACATTTAACCAGCCCGATAACACTGTGGGCATTAGCTTGTGCCACAGCAAAGTCTAAATGATCATATCTTGGTACTCTCTTGCACAATCAGAATCCATTAGGCCAAACCACAAGCAGCTCTTAGCGTTGCTCAACATTTAACCTGAATGACATGAGGATAAATACTTTCAGATGTGAGAAGGATTGTTATCACGTGAGGCCTATCCTGACTTGACACTCAAATATGAACCCTGCTCCCCACATCCATCTTTAGTTCCTCCTGGAATGTGAGTCCGCAACCCCCCACGCCGCTGGTCAGGTCTTATGCAGGATACTTTCATGATTGCTTTGAACCTTCAGGCAGTCAATTGAGTGAGTGCTATCCTGGTACAAGACTGTGATAGTACGACTGCCGTCCATAATCTAACATGAGAGAGTGCAAATTGAAATCCACGTTTGGCTTAGCTACTGTGGGTCTCAACCATGGGAGGTGTATTGCAACCATACACTGATGAGTCGTAACATTAAAGCCATCTGCCTAATATTGTGTAGGTCCCTCTCGTGCCGCCAAAACAGCTCGGACCCGCCGAGGCTTGGACTCCACAAGACCTCTGAAGGTGTCCTGTGGTCTCTGGCACCAAGACGTTAGCAGCAGATCCTTTAAGTCCTGTTGCGAGTTGGGGCCTCCATGGATCGGACTTGTTTTTTCCAGCACATCGCACAGATGCTGGATCGGATTGAGATCTGGGGAATTTGGAGGCCAAGTCAACACCTTGAACTCCTGTTCCTCAAACCATTCCTGAACATTTTTTGCAGTGTGGCAGGGCGCATTATCCTACTGAAAGAGGCCACTGCCATCAGGGAATACCGTTGCCATGAAGGGGTGGACTTGGTCTGCAACAATGTTTAGGTAGGTGGTACGTGTCAAAGTAACATCCACATGAATGCCAGGACCCAAGGTTTCCCAGCAGAACATTGCCCAGAGCATCACACTGCCTCCGCTGGCTTGCCTTCTTCCCATAGTGCATCCTGGTGCCATCTCTTCCCCAGGTAAATGACGCACACACACCCGGCCGTCCACATGATGTAAAATAAATGGTCCATGTTCCAGTTCTGATGCTCACATGCCCATTGTAGGTGCTTTCGGCGGTGGACAGGGGTCAGCATGGGCACTCAGACCGGTCTGCAGCTATGCAGCCCCATACACAGCAAGCTGCGATGCGCTGTGTGTTCTGACACCTTTCTATCATAGCCAGCATTAACTTTTTTTTAGCAATTTGGGCTGCAGAAGCTCTTCTGTGGGATCGGACCAGACTGGCTAGCCTTCGCTCCCCTCGGGCATCATTGAGCCTTGGGCACCCATGACCCTATCGCCGGTTCATCGGTTGTCCTTCCTTGGAACACTTTTGGTCGGTACTAACCACTGCATACCGGGAACACCCCACAAGACCTGCCGTTTTGGAGATGCTCTGACCCAGCCATCACAATTTGGACCTTGTTGAAGTGCTCAGATCCTTGCGCTTGCCCATTTTTCCTGCTTCCAGCACATCAACTTCAAGAACTGACTGTTCATTTGCTTCCCAATGTATCCCACCCCTTGACAGGTGCCATTGTAACGAGATAATCGATGTTATTCACTTCACCTGTCAATGGTTTTAATGTTGTGGTTGATCAATGTATGTGACTTCAAGGAACAAAAGTGTTGAAAGATTTTAAATTCTGTGCCCAGACTTTTGGTTTAGTCCCTTGTCCTGGATCCACGTGTGTAGCAGAGGACTTAATCCAGCCAGAACTTGCTGTCTTGTGTCTACCCTATTCTGTTTCCCTCTCTACATTGTAAATAATCAATCAATATTACTAATGGACTTCCCACACTCTTTAAAAAAACAGTATTCAACTTCTGAGGCATAATGAGTGTCCTTTCCTTCCTTAGTGAAAACTGCCAACAAAAAGACTGAGAAGAACAAGAAGAGTTCCCTGAAAACTCCAAACAGCGTCTCAGAAGGAGAGGGCCAATACGACTCCATAAAAGAGGGTGAGTGAAGGATGGATGACACTATCACCACACCTGGGAAATTCATGGTCTCGTAAAATAATATTTCAGGGAATCCGTCTTCCCTCTGATGTGCAGGAGCCCTTTCTGCACCTTCACAGGGTCAGTTAGGATAGGAGAGGGAAACACACACTCTCAAAAAATGACAAATGTTTTGGAAAGGGATCGGTTTTTCAAAAGCTTATTTTCCCTGAGAGGAAAACTCTGGCAATAAAGATGATGCTGGAGTCAAGTCACAGAGGCGCTGCTGTCCTCTTTGCCGATGAAGCATTGTGTTTGGTTGCCATGGATCACAGCGTATTTACTAAACTGAAGCCAGGATGCCCCGGTAGCCTTCCTGTATGAATACTGCCTGTCGTAGTCCCGTGAAGATTGTATACCACCACACTCTGGCCCAAGACAGATGACAAAATAAACCCGCTGTACTGAAGATTTGATTTGGGTCACAGAGCATGCATGTTGACCTCAAACTTTCCAGAGCTTGAGAATGAACCAATATATTGCCCTTATTTACACAGAATCAGACTTCTCTAGCATAAATTAAGCACTGTGCTCAATGCTCGAAAGGTAAAAATGAGTTTGTAGGCCAACTGTGAATTTATGTTAAAGCTATAGTAAGTAACCTACTGAGACAGCTACCGTTGAGCTGGAATTGAGAAGTGAAAGGGGATTGTAAGCAGAAAGTTGGATCGTGGGATGATCCTAACATGTTGGAAAATGGGAACTCCATGCTGACATGCCTGGCGCAGTGGTGGAGTTATAAAGAAGCCCAGCACCCAGCCGTGATCTGGAAGGCCCAAACTCCCACGTCGTGTTTTTTATGATTGAAATTCTAACTGAATACTGGCCTTCTTTCTGAATTATGTGACATTTGTTTAGTGTCTCCATCTCCTCGTAGCAGCTGATTTATCTGGCCCGTATTGCAGCGCTCCAGTTTTATAGGAAAGACCGTGAGCGATGTGTTCAAAATCACACACTTTTTTTTCCTACATCAAGAACTTGATCTTCTTTCTATTGCCCCAGACATGTTTTGCCTCCACATTTCTTTAATTATTTTGCCGTTGTTAGAGCTAAACTGGAGCAGTACTTGTGCAGCAGGGATTTAAACAGCTTGCTCATTATTCCCATCAGTCATAACACTAAAGAGTGCTGTTAAAATGTTTCTGTGCAGATATCGGCCAGTCAAACGTGCACAGTGAAGTTGCAGTGGCTGAGTAGCCTAACAAAATGCTGCTGGGTTTTTGAAGGACTGGCTCATTGACAAGCGAAATCAGAGAGTTTATTGAGTTTTATAAACAAGCTTTTGATGTGCAGCTGTCTGGTGATGCGAGCTAAAAGCGTGTGGCGTCACACTAATTTAATTCAATTATTTTATTTTTAATTTTTAAAGTTTCCAGGGCACCACATGTGTTTAGATTGATGCCACAGTACTCAAACTGCGTCCTCCAAAATATATACTGATCAAGCGCCAAAAGCTCTGTGTTTGGAAGTTGTTTAAAGTTCACATTACATAAACACTACAGTAGGGATGAATCATACGCCCACAACATTTCAGTACTGTATCACCAGATGTGAAATAATGGCTTGTGACATACATAGCCTGACTAAACTTCAATCACATGAATTGGTTTTTGGCCCTCAGCAGTAACATGGCAAGTGGCCTAGTTAGCAACATACCAGACCCGGACTGCCTGTGTGGTCATTTGTACTGTACAGTATTGTTAAAGTCAGACGCTGTGTTCCTCTATGGGTCCTGCATATGGTGATAATGATAATTACGCTTGATAAAATGACAAACACCCGTTGTTAACCTTGATCCTTCGCCCTGTTGTGAGGGTCATAAATTGCGATCCCCCTGTTCAGACCCTGGGGTCTTGCAGTATGCCACTGGGCCCTATAATATGTCTCTAGGTCCAAGTGGATTTGAAATATGGCAATACAGGCTTTTTAGCTCAGTGTCACAAGTAGGGCAACATGTTTCATTGTTGGAAACGCTGTGCTAATTGGTCACACCAGTGGCCTCGCCTGTGGCTTGTTAATCAACTTTGACACCACGGTTTTATAGCTTTATAGCTTTTATAGCTAGAATTAATTTGGTCATGTGGATTTTGGAAAAATATATATTTTTTAAATTCCACTATACTTTCCATTCATCTTTCCCTTTGAAAGAATAGCCTTGGCCTCTGTACAAGTCCCAATATGATATATTATATCCTGTATCTCAGACACAGACATCAGGCTACCAGAATGGTTATGTACAGCCTCTTTGGATGAATCAAATATGTAGAGAGACCACCATCACACGTGCATGTCCTGTGAAAGACGAATGTGACGATCTGCAGTGTATTCTATAGAGAATTATTTCCTATTATTTTTGTCTGTTGCCGGTCTGGGTGTTCGTTTGCAAAGACAGCCCTGGCTGTATGACAGCGACATGTGCAGCACATGCTCCATGTACAAACAGACCTATGCCCAATAGGAAATTCTTGCTCTGAAATTCCATAGCTGTGGTCTGCAAACAGCTTTATCTGACCCAGAGAGACGCTGGCCAGCAGGGATTTCACACGTCAAGCCTTATTTGCCCATTTGCTCATCACTGAGAGATATCCATTATAGTGTAAAAGATGAGCCAATCTCACACAAAGGGCTCTGTTTAGTGAACAGCATCTCAATCTCTGTAATCACTTAAAGATGGGCAGTTGGTCCAACAAATTGCCCTCTAGCAGAAAATGAAAACATTCTTAAGTGATGTGCAGTTGGCTTTTTATTCAATAAAGCCTGTATTTTCCATCATAAAGGCAGACTTCTTTAAACAAGGCTGCATTTGGCCGAACCATTTCTACAGCCTCAGTGTATATTGCTGGATAATTTATCTACTCAAGCGGTTGATTACAAGAGGATAATTTGCATTGATCGCCACTAATTGCCAATATCAATACAGTCAGTGATGATATGAACTACGGGGCTTGTGTGTCCTAGGTTACCCTTGAGTTAGGGCTGGGAGCATAACTGCCCTGCATGTCCAATGAGGCGAAATAATTCCACAATGCAGTTTCACTTGTTTCAGGAATTGACTCACGTGTCAATATTGTGAAACAGGGCAGAAGAAGGCAGATCAGTCCCCTGGTGTCAAGAAAATTACACTTGAAACAACTTGATTTGCATTGGAAACAATTCAATTAATCACACTCCACTGGCAGATTTGTTTTGCTTGTTTTGGGAGAAGCAAGGCTCAATACTAGAGGAAATGATGGATATTGTTTGCATTTCTGCTAGACATCAAGGAGAGCCAGTCACACTGCAGTCTGCATCACTGTTCTCAGACACCACAGTATTGCTTCATGGCCCTGCAACTCTTTAGGTCTCCATAGTTAAGAGGTTAAGGGTCTATAGATAGTTAATCTTGGATACCCTTTTGGCTTTTGTGCAAACATAATTTTGGCCAAATGATCGTTGGCCATAAGGTCATGATATTTGATATAGTAATTTTAAGCTCTAAGCTATCATACATTCAGTTGCAGTTAGCTGTGATGAGCATATTATATTTCAACAAAAGAACAAAAAGGAAGCGTTCATAATGTTATTCATTAATCACCTGTGCAGCTCGACCCGTTTTGAAATTCATAGGTGTCATGTCATGAAAAACCCCAGTCACACAATTCATTTTCATTCCTTTCATATAGGCTCACCTTTTATGTTTTCATTTTCCAGGTTTTGAGAAAATTGAGAGAGTTGTTTACCCACTGAGATGGTGTGAAATTGGAAGCAGGTGAACTCAGGATCTCTTTACATCTCTTTCTCTCCTTTCAGGCTCACAGCTTTATGTGGGTCGGTCCTCACATCGGCTTCAAAGGAGACTTTCTTGATGAATCCTTTCCCCACCTTCATTTATTGTTGTGCCGTGGGGATGGGTTGAGAGGAAGTGTGACGAAACATTGACACTGATGGATGATGACAATGACATTATAACAATAACCAATAAATGTTCTGCTCTCCCTCCTCTCTCTACGGCATTGCACATTATAATGATGCTGAAACTGCTCACAGTTCAGTAAGTGTTTACCGAGTAAGTTTGCTGCATAGAGCGACTTTTTATAGACACTGACTGTAAACGGTGGTGAATGCAGCAGCTCATTAGCTTCACACGGTCTAAATTACTCATGACTACCGAGTCAAGTTATTAACAACTGTATGGTCCCTGACTCAGGAGCTACCCAGGAGCTAGAAAGCAGTGCTTCTGTAGCCAGCAACAGATGATACATGAAATTACCATGCATCGCAGGCCAATTTGTCATTCTCCTCTACCAGAATGCCCTCCAATGGGACTGGAGACGCTGAAGATTGATGATTTCCAGCTTCACGCTTCTACCGTGAAACGCTACGGCCTTGGAGCACACAGAGGTCGTCTCAACATCCAGGTAAGACAGGAATGTAAATCCTTGGCGTGGCTTGGCCGGGCCTACGGCATCTAGGAAAGGGAACTTTTCGGTGGAAACTTCCCCACTTTGCTCTGCGTGTTTCAAATCAAACAAGCGGTATCATTTTCCCAAATGAAGAAGAAATAGAAAAGAAATATGACTGAGTGATATATCTTTCGAGTCAAGTTTCAATGCAATATTTTCAGAAAATGATACAGGCTCTGGATCACTGTATCTGGTAACTCTGTGGAACGATGTAAGCTGTGATAAAATGCTTTGGCTCTCTACATGGGTGACATTATCATTCTGCCTCACTTCCCAGCATATTTTAATAGTCCAAAGCTAGCTCAAGAGAGAAAGCAATACTGTTGCCATTAAACCAGGGGCACATCCCCAAACCTAATAAAGCGGATTGGCATCTGGGAGAAGAGGTATTTCCTGTTAGTGCAAGCTCTGCTTTTAGGAGTTCAGTCTGCAGTTTGCCTCATCTTTTCGCAAGTTGTTCTCAATGAGACCGTACAATTAATGAAACACACACATATATTTAATTCCCTCAAGAAGGCAAGGCTTTATGTGTCTGGGAAACCAACAAAACAAAGCCTTTTTTGTTTGGTGTTTGTGTCATAGAGGGACTGGAGAAACACACAGAAGGCAGATGTTGCCTGTTGAACCAGGCCAGTGTCCAACAGACACTCCTGTAGCTGATACGTTTAGATTCAAGACACCATCGGTATCCTAATAATTAGCGATTGGGAAATAATAGCCATTTGATGAATTTCACTCTCCTTTGATGCCAGGAGAGATTCAAGCTCTACGATGAAGTTTGGGTAAGAAAAAAAGGCCGATATAAAGATCACTTGCACATAGTTTGAACTTATTTTAGATCTCTTTAGACATTTTCAAGCAACGTCAATCAGCAGTAAACCTGGAAGATACATCTTTGTTTTGGAAACGTGGTTTGAGAACAGTTACATTCAAGCTTCATTATTGCAGGGATCCAGTTTTCCTTTGCAAACACTTTATCCAGCACTAAAGTGATATCAGAAGCTATTTTCACATTTCAGAGGTTCACATCCCCTTTCCCCTCTACAGGGCAGCTTGCAGTAGAGGTATCTTGAAAAGGCCATGGCAAAAACAAACTCATTTTAACTCCAGTCCCCATATTCAGGTCTTGAATTGATTAGGTGTTCTGTGTACAGGCGTAATGAGAGTGGTGTAATTCAGAGTGACTTGACAGCTGTGATTAAGATGCAGTGTTTTTGTACACTCAGAGCATATGCGCTCATAATGTAAGTTTGGATGACGAAGATGAACAACGTGGCCTGTCAGCATATTCTCAGTGTTAACACACCGCACTCTAAAGCCAACACTCTCAATTGATCACGGCAATATGCTTAGTTGTACTGGATTCTTGGATACAGAAGCATTTAATACATTATAATTAGGTTCATATTTTCAGCTGTTGATCGCCACGGCCAAGTAAGTGCCAAGAAAATGTATCCTAATACTACATCAACAAAATGTATACCTAAATTGTTGGAGGAAATTCAGGAATGCTGGGAATTGGAATGAAGTGCAATCAGGGTTCGGCCTACATTCCTATAACTCAACTGGCTCCCATTTGCCCCTGTTCACTCCCTGTAACAGTTCAAGCATGAACAACCTAGTTGTGCACAATGCAATAATTATTGCCCTCTTCATAAGAAATCACTATCTGCAGTCCTTAATCATAGAAACACACAGACGAAACCCTTATCTCCTACTTGTAGATTCCTATCTAAACATCTTTTTTTATTATCGCTGAATTAAACCGAAACATCTATCTTGTGTTTTCGTTAGCTTGTCATGATCTTGGCCTCGTTGACTTTCACATTCTTGGCTGTCTCCACTGTCAACAGACTGTAAAGAATTAAGAATTAATAACTTTGCAATGATAACATGCACAGAAATAGACTAAAGCAAGCAAGTTAGCTGTACCATACATGGCCTGTATAGAGATACACTCAGTGGCCACTTTATTAGGTGCACCTGTACACCTGCTTGTTAATGCAAATATCTAATCAGCCAATCATTTGGCAGCAACTCAATGCATAAACGCATGCAGACATGGTGAAGAGGTTCAGTTGTTGTTCAGACCAAACCACACAGTCACCAGATCTCAGTCCAATAGAGCACCTTTGGGTGTGGTGGAGATTCACAGCACGAATGTGCACCTGACAGAGCTGCAGCAACGGCGTGATGCCGCCATGTCCACATGGACAGGGATCTCTAAGGAATGTTTGCAACACCTTGTTGAATCCAAGCCACAAAGAATTCAGGCTGTTCTGGGGGAAAAGGTACCTAATAGGTGTACCTAATAAAGTGACCAATGAGTGTATATATATATATATATATATATATATGAAATAGAATTCTACTCTAAGCTGCCGTTTCTCGCTGCAGGCTGGCCTTTATGAAGATGACCTCTACGACGGGGGCTGGTGTGCGGGGAGAGACGACCCGCTGCAGTGGTTCGAGGTGGACGCCAGGAGGCTGACCAAGTTCACGGGGGTCGTGACACAAGGCAGGAGCTCCCTCTGGTCGTGAGTAGGAACCTGTTGTTGATTGGGTTGCACAGTTTGGATGAGAGCTGTCTCACCCCAAGCCAGTCTTCAACAACTTTAAACCCAGATGGAAACATTTTACTTCAAAACAATATTTCTGCATAACAAAGCTTTTTTTTTCTCTCATCCACATTGTGTTGAACATTCACTGGTGTTGCCCTTTTCAAAAGTCTTCTCTGATCCCCGAACTCTGGGATTAAGGATTTATGAGTTTGATTGATGGAGGGTGCAGCCTCATTCCTTTGCCTCTCTTAAAAGGTCATTACATTATAACAAAAAAAAAACCCACAGCAGAGAAAATAGATTTAACCACACTGTAAGCTCATTCATCACATTTAGGTGGCAGGTAAAAAGAAGGACACAGCAATTTCCATTATTTTTTTAATAACAGATTTTAAATTGTATCTAGGCAGCAGGTCCTTGCTGACTACTATTTGGGATGAGCCATCCAGCTGCACTGTGCTGACTCTCTGTAAAGCTTGTTAAGAGATGAATTACACGACCACCGAGTCTCCATGGCATCTCGTGCACTTGGCTTCCAAAGACAGAGAGATCGCCTCTCCTCCCACTGATTTAATCCATCAGTCGTTTTTCAAACTTTTCTCTGCCAAACCCCTCTAGTTCTTGTCGAGCAATCATTCTCTGAGATTTTTATTTTCTTTATAACCCACCTTACCATCACCATCTTGATCGATTCATTTGGTGGAGAGTTTATAAGGTAAAGTTGAAATGTTTAGGAACTTATGGTTATTGTAGAGCAGTACATTTACTGATATATTGCGTCAAACACACACTCATGTACACATGCACATGCATATATGTGTTTTTAAGTGCCCCTGGGAAACCTACTCTGAGAGAATTACAAAGGATTATGGGTGTATTTTGCCCTGGAGAAAGGGTGTACCAGTCATAGTCCTTCACCTTGCATTATTCCACATTTTTCAAAGAGACTGAATTCACTATTATACCAGACCTGACTTTAAGCACTTACTGAGTCACGGATCAGTAGAGATAATTGGTCTATACTATTACTAGCCGCTATGTTCATGTCACATTTCCATTAAACAGTGGAAGCTTTTCAAGCCTCTCAATTTAAAGTGTGCATTTAGATGTAATTAACACATTGTAAATAAATCCAGATGTGTACCATGTTTCTTGTATGTTTATCAACGGTCAGATATTTGGGTATAACAAAACACATACATTTTGGAGCATAGGTGTAGATTTGGGGGGGACATTTCTGCTTCAAATGAATTTTCTGTATTTTTATTGAAGCATATTTTGTGATTGGTTTTGGTCATAAAAATATAGAGCCCTTCATATCAGGGGTTCAGTTTAGTTCACACTGACCAATAGCTCTCCTCACTCTGTTTCATACCTTAGACTTATACTATGCCAATATGTCAGTGTGATTTGCTACCTAGGGTTTGATCCAGAGTGTGACACCCCCCACCCCCCACCCCCCGATCAATTTGAAATGAAACTTGTTTTGGAGCAACTATAAAAGAAAAAGTAGTGCCATACACGCAAAGACACTGTTCAACAAAAAAAAAAACATTTTCTCTCTGCTGATGTTCACAGTTTCCCCCAGAATCTACCTACTCAGAGTTGTCTCAGCAATAATATCTGACAACTTCTGGCCTTTGCACTCCTTAATTGGGTTGGGAAGGGTGGCCTAGACGTCTGCAAACTGCTGTGCAGTTACAGAGCAGGGAGAGATCCTTTATTAGGCTGCATCTGTAATTTCCCTCCAAGTCTGGTACGATCCCAGGGTGCAGAAGACACAGAGGCCTAGGCGGATGAGACAGAATTTCCCAGCAATTAGCTCTGCAGGGCTTGTAGCTGTCTATGGTGCCAGCTCAGGGGGTTCTGATCATAACAGCGCTTTAATTAGCACGACTGGGAATTCTTTCTAGACCGGACCGGCTCAGCACTGATATCTTTATCCAGAAGTGCAGAAGTCCCTGCCAAACTATACTGCACATCAGGTAGCATGAGAGAGTCATCAGTCTTTCATATGCATTTCCAATTACAGACATGAAAGACGCTGTACTGTTCTGATCTCTCACGCTGCTCTACATAAGCTGCACTGACGTACCCTGGTTAGTACTGCAAGGAAGGGGAACCACAAAACTGAAATACTAATACACTGCAACCCTGTCATCATTAACAATGTCGGTGTTTCATGTGTGAATTTTACAGTTACATCCTTGAATTCACGAATACATTCACGCTTGTCTGAAATCACCATTTAAAATGAATAACCTGTATGATTTGTACCAATCACATAAATAATTTTGATGAAATACTGTTTGGACTGCGCTGTGTGGGCTGTGTAGAATTGTCTTTCCATGGCTGTTATTACATAGACTCCACTAAAACCAAACCATCTGGACGACATATTTCACTTTGACTCACATTCCAATACTTTCACTTTAAGTAATACAAGCTCAATGGTTGCTACTGGTATAGATTTTATACTTTGACCTCCTAGCCTATTTATGAAGTCACGTTCATCCTGTGGAAATTACGCTTGTCTGGATGTGTGCCGAGCAATATCCTCACGGCCATTTGCATTGAATCCAGTCTAGCCAGATATTAATCTTCTTTTTCTTCCTCTCATCTTGACTTAATTTTACCAGGAGTGATTGGGTGACCTCATACAAAGTCATGGTGAGCAATGACAGCCACACCTGGATAACACTGAAGAATGAGTCAAAAGACTTGGTGAGTAATGTGCATTAAAGAAACAAATAATAGACGTATTGTGTGATGTATATCCACAATATAAACATTTATTTTCACAGTGTAAAGAATCCTTTCAGGCTTACCCATTATCATTCTTTCTCTCTGTAAACTAGCTGTGTATAAGGAAACTTGTTTTAGTTGTCCATCATTAACTAGAACCTTGTTGGGAGGCAATTACAAAGGAGTTTGCTTATTTGCAAGCTTAATGAACTGAGAGGTGATAATAAATACTGATGATCCTCAAGCAGATGGGAACCTCATTCTGGGTGGTTTTTAGAGTGGTGGCCCCTCTCTTTCAGTGGGCACATAGCTTTGATTTCTTTGAATAGACAGAAAATGAATACAGCATAATCATAACTACACACTACAACAAGCCTTTCCAGTTGAGAGCTGGTGTATTTGGCCATGCATAGTAAAAGACTGAACATATTTGGCTAATTTCATATAGTTGCAGAAAATCATATCTTTGTTGCTCCCGCTAGAGTTTCAAATCCCCCCTAATGTAATTTTGATGTAATTGTGTACTCGCTTGTCCTGTTATTGATGTGGGAGATACTACCCCTGCAGTAATTTAGTCTCTGCTAACAAGATCCCTGCTACCCACACCTTCTGCGCCAAATGCCAAACTGCTCCACTGAACTGAACTGAAACTGAGGGTGCCTCATTTGCTTGCTTGCATGTGTTTTTTTTCTGTAGGTGTGTTGACTGTAAGGTTGCACAGCCCAAGCCTTTAAAACCATCACTTATAAAAGCAATAATCAATGGAGTTCACACCTTATAAACCTGCTTATTCACTATGTGGATGAATGTGTTTGTCTCAGTAGATCTTTATTGGCAACAGGGAAAAGGAGATCCCAGTCCGGAACATATTCCCTGTGCCAGTGGTCGCCCGATACATTCGAGTCAACCCCCGCTCTTGGTTTAACAGTGGCAGTATCTGTATGAGAGTGGAGATCCTTGGCTGTCCTATGCCAGGTAACGGGTTTGTATGGGACTCCGAAGCAGACAGATGTTTTGTTCCAGCTATTAGCATGTATAGCTGCTAACAGGCTAGGGAGCACATGGGTCCCCCAGAATGATATATATGGATCAATTTAAAAGTCTTTTCAAGTGACCTGGTATTTGATTTGTATTCAGCATGGGTTAAATTGGCGGAGATGCAGCAGGTGCTCACCATCTATGGTCTTTCCTTAGAACCAAGCCAGTCAGCATTCATTGCTCCCTGTGGCTACAGTTTAAATAAAAGGATGATCCTCCTTTGGTTTTGCAGTTTTATCTGGATATCAGTGACTTTATGTTTTATGATTCCCCACAGATCCTAATAATTATTACCACAGGCGGAATGAAGTCACAACAACAGACAACTTAGACTTCAGACATCACAGCTACAAAGAAATGAGGCAGGTAAGTTGCAATAAACAGAGGACAATAGTACATATCACCCCGTTAGTAACTCTGGTGTTTGTATGTTTTATTCATATAGGAGGTTCAGCTTTTCGATTGTTTTCCACATAGTGACAGAGCATGGGGCGATAAGACATCTTTTATTACTGTCAGCCAATCTTATACAAGTTGTGTCCTTTGCAAGAACAAACTGTGCAACAACAACAGACAGAATTAATTCAGCATCGCCGGGCCAATGAAAATGCATCAAGCATCTTGCAGGTTGTATCATTACTTATTCATATAGTTGTCATGAACAGTAGCCTGTTTGTACTGAGAAGGAAGACAGCTGTATTTGTCAGTGTGTACACCATGACTGTGATTCATAATCTCCTGTAATGCAGCTCCCCTCTGCCAAACCGCCGGTTACAGGTGTCCCAAACTGCTGCTACGAACCACAAAGAGATGAATGAATACTCAAGCATTATGGCTGACTATGAGACAGTCGTCATTTCTGGTGCAATATTTTGAAGCAGGTCCTATCTTATAGGAATTTTCCTTCTATTTATATACATATATGATCAATGTTTAATAAATATACTGTGTAATTAAAATTAAATTAATATTTTCAAGTTATTACATTTTCAAAAATCCATCCATTTTAGTGCATATTTCAGACTAACTCCAATAAAACATCATAACTGGACTTGGTGCTGATTGGCTCCCCTCACTAAAGAATTCCTGAAATCCGAACTGGAAAGACTCAGCAGGTTTACCTCATTGGAATTAGAGGAGCTGCTGTTGTCGACCAATCAAGGTCCAGTATTGTGAGGACTTCAATTTAACTAATTCAATTCAACTTCTAACTAAACTAACTTCATTTAAAGCATCACGAAGAACGTTATTATTATCCTGAGCCATAGTCTATTTAAAACAGCATCCTGAGAAGTGAATAATATGGGACCGTTAACCTTTGAAGCAAAAATGTGTCATGCAGGGAATCCAGTTTCAATAGGCATTTACAAAGAAAGGGAGGTCTATTTTTAAAACTCAGCTTTAAAAGCCTTTTCGCCCTTGACATTTCTTTTCTCTGTGCAGGTACCTGGTACCTTATCTCTCCCTCGTCCACTGCAGTTTAAACAGTGTGGTGCCATAACCTCACACGCTGCGAGTGGAAATAGCTCATCATGTCTTCTCGAATAAAGTAGATGCCTCATAGGGGGGAGTGAGGAAACCTTCTTTGATATGACTTTGGCAAAGATATCCCAAGGCAGATGACTACTGATTGGTCTCTAGTCCGCTGATAACGGTTAAACCCCCCCACACACGGATATTGCGTGTGTGGAAGGTTGAGAGACATAACAAAGCAGGCGGAAATAACTTTTTCCACTGTGCACATCCTCTCAAAAGGATGGTGTAACATTATCCTGGCTTTACCCTGGCACATCCTGGCCAAGATCCTCTTGAAGCTTCTTTTAATGACACCATACTTCTAAGCATATAGTTTCATCAAGCAGATAAGTACACCATCGGCCCCATTGAGTTCTATTTCCCAAAGACAACACCCCCTTTCAGTGGTGATGGAGTGGCAGGTACTATATCCAAAAAGAAAGACGGCCATTAAAATATGTCTTATATTGTTCCTGGTGATAGAGGCCAGGTATCATTATCAAGGGAGCAGTGTGCTGTATTAGATTGGGAGAACACGGTGAGAATTTCACCTCTGTCTTGTTTCCTCAACAAAACCAGATGTTTGTTTAATGATTTACTAGGTTAAAAAAACAAAAAAAAATCAAGATTCAACAACGACTCAATTAAAAGCCCATCACTCCTGACTGATTAATGACTTCTGCAGCAGCTGGGAGGGCGAGTAAACAAGACATGCATTTCTAAAATGAATGCTGTTGCTTTATTTAACAGCTTGTTATGTTCGTCTCTTTCCTGTCACACTTCCTCTTTGTGTCTCTCCTCACGCCCATAGGCGCAAAGGATTGTTGTTGTTATTTCAATTGGCTCTGTTGTAGTCCAGCTGTTCTACAAGTCTGTCTTCATAATTACCTTGACCCCTTTCACATGCAGCGCCCCCTTTTGGTCAAAGCAATATTAAAAGGGAATTCCGGTATTTTTAAACCTGGGCTCTATTTGTACAAATTTGTCATTTATACCGCAAAATAGGTACAACAAGTTTTGGTATTGCTCCGGTAGAATAGCAATCTGAGCCTGTCAGTGGCAAAAACAAGCACTTTTAGTGGACGTACTTTGATCGGTTGCCCCAACAGATTACGTTGCAGCCATAACAGCCCGTTTTCGCGACTGCCGGCTGAGGCGATCTACCGGAGCAATTCCAAAACTTTTTGTACCGATGTAAATGATGATTTTGTACAAATAGAGCCCAGGTTAAAAAAAAAAAAAGGAATTCCCCTTTAAGTAAGCTCTGCACAGCCCTGTTGGTATTTCTTCTATATTGTGTCTCAAAAACATGGAAGTATTTGCAACATTATGTAATATTACGAGGCTGTGCTTCACCTGAGCCCCAAGGGAGCTGTGCCTGTTGTGCTGGTCTAATGTCAGACATGTTAGGTCTAATTATTTCATATCACCTATTAAGAGGTATTAAGATGGTGCATCATTCTCCTCTCACAGCTTATGAAGGTGGTTAATGAAATGTGCCCCAACGTCACCCGGATCTACAACATAGGCAAGAGCCACAATGGCCTCAAGCTGTATGCCATAGAGATCTCCGACAACCCCGGAGAACACGAAGTTGGTGAGAGTACCCTTAACAGGAAGTGTGTGCTTTAAAACAGGTTCACAGGATTACTCAATATTAAGCATCATGTGAACACCAGAGTGCTCACACTGTGTCCCTCGGTGTGTTTTTCTAAACTTACCATAATTTAATCTCTCTTGCTCCCTCTCACTTTGTATGAACCCCTTGACCAGGTGAACCAGAGTTTCGCTACACGGCGGGTTCCCATGGTAACGAGGTGTTGGGTCGCGAGCTGCTGCTGCTGCTGATGCAGTTCATGTGTCTGGAGTATCTTTCCGGGAACCCGCGCGTACGTCACCTGGTGGAGGAGACCAGGATCCACCTGTTGCCATCTGTCAACCCTGATGGGTACGAGAAAGCCTTTGAAGTGGTAGGTCTGCAAGACTGCCATTAGTGACCTCATATCATGCACTGGCCTCTAGTGAAAATACAAACCGTCTCTGGTTGACAGGTGTGTTTTCTCCTGATAAGAGCTTATATGGGGGTGGATTTAGAGGTGCATGCATGAAAATGGGTTAGAATGATCCATGTAATATCTAAAATGAGAGATGTCCATTATGCTGTATTGAACAACGTAGCCGTATGTGATGGGAGGGATGGTATTTAATCAACCACAGGCCTATCAGATGAAAGACTCAGTATTAATGAAACACACATAAAAGGTCCAAAGTATGTCTGATAGTGTTTGGCCACTGTACAGCCAATGACATCAAGTCATGTGGTGACCCGATGTGATCTTTTTCTCTGCATCTCCTTCATATTACCACCATGTGTTTCCTCATCGTTGGCTTTACCCAGGGCTCAGAGCTTAGTGGCTGGTCTCTGGGGCGATGGAGCCAGGATGGGATGGATATTCACCATAACTTCCCTGATCTCAACTCCATACTGTGGGAGGCCGAGGCCAAGAAGTGGATCCCTCGCAAAATGTTCAACCACCACATATCCATCCCAGAATGGTACCAGTTCAAAAACGCCACGGTGAGTCTGTTTGACTCAGTTCGACAGACTGTTGTTTTTGGGCTTGTTATGCCTCCCAGGTGATGGCTTGGACTTTTCAGACTGGGGTTTATGGAAGTATTTTGGAGATGGTGGTCCAAATTGATATGCCAGGCTTGCAGGCTGCAGGTTCCAACCAACTGTCTCTTAAACTAAATCTTAGAACAGTGTGCTGTAGCTCAAATACGAGTTACAATTCCACAGATTACGTACAGCTTTCTCTGCTTACCATCAACAAATTAACTGCAAAGATAAAAAAAAGTATAAATAATGATAAACAATACAAATAATAACCTCAAATTATATCTTCCTTGTACTGCATCTATAATAATGTACGGGTACCAAATTATTGCTCCTTCTCTTTGTCCTATTCCTCCAATCCAACAGTGAAGTCCCTCTGAAAGGGCAACACAGCCACGTGAGCGCTTCAACACTATCTATTTTGGGTTGTATTTGTGACGAAGTGGCTGTGAGCTATTTTAAACCAAGCAATCTATTAAAAGCTCACCCTTACAAGTGGTTTGACGTTACAGAGAGCCACGAGTGAATCACACACAGCCTCAATAATAGCTGCTGCAGCTGCAGAGGTGGGATCCCCATCTGTGCTAAGGAAGCTGTGAAAATTGTCTCCATTCTGCTCACTGGTTGGGCCACCAGTGCCAGAGACAGGCTGGCTGGTACACAATATGAGCCCACACAGAGTTACAGTGTTTTTATCATCATCCTTATTTAGTTTTATTGTTTTGAGTTTTTTGTTTGATCCCTAATCTGCCGCTCGGAGCATCCAGACATGCAGCCCTGGTGTTAAGGGGGGGTCTCCCAGGGGTCTCCGCCATAAATAACATAACATAAATATAAATATATTGTAGTATTCTTGGCAAGCATGATGATAAAGTCCACATACTTTCAAATATTCTATCATTCTAGATGAGATAAATGTTGTTTCCAATTATATGTGTAATTGACAATTGAACATATACCTGAACATGATGGGTTTAAAATAAAATACAAACATATTTTGTATTACTACTATAAGAACTAACACAGCCAGTTGAATATAGCCATGGCTATATTTGTTCAATGGGGGAAAAACAAAAGATGCCCACCCACAATCTCAGTCTAAAACTGGCCCTGCCACACACAAAGGGCAATTTGCTCCATTTCCTAATTGTAACTTGCATATAAATGCTAATACAAGCCACTGAATGCTTTTGTTTGTTTTCCGCCACTTGAAAACAATTTGTTCACTTCTTAAAATAAATAACAATGAATTTCATGAACCGTTTTATTTTTGAAACCACACGTGAGTCATTTCTAAACCTTGCTGGTAAATACTTACATGCCATTTTGATATATTTATCCCTCCCTGCCCTCCATCCCTCCCTCTTGAGAGCATATTGCAAGGAAATTATTTGCAACGCGCAAGAGTTAATTAAGCAATCACGGCACTGAGGTGATTATCCTCCGCTCTCCCGTGTCCCTACTGTAGGTTACCGTGGAGACGCGGGCTCTGATATCATGGATGGAGAAGATGCCCTTCGTGTTGGGCGGTAACCTCCAGGGAGGGGAGCTGGTGGTGACCTTCCCGTACGACAGAACGCGCATCGAGGGGGCGACCAGGGAGCAGACACCCACCCCTGATGACCATGTCTTCCGCTGGCTGGCCTTCTCCTATGCCTCTACCCACCGCCTGATGACTGATGCCAACCGACGCGTCTGCCACACCGAGGACTTTGCCAAAGAAGATGGCACCATCAATGGGGCATCCTGGCACACTGCAGCAGGCAGTTAGTGCACCAGTACCCACCTGGGTCTCGGCTCATCCTTGAGCTGTAGTTGTTTAGTGCCCATACACACATCTGCATGCTACCTGTTTTTAGCTTGAAACTCTGTATAAGAAACTAAAGGTAACCAAACAAAGCATTGCGAACCCCCCAGCTTTTCATCATGGCGGAGAGCTTTAAATCCATTTCACACATTTTATTTTTTCAATTTTTCAATTCCTAGAAAATAACGATATTCGGCCAAAACATATATCCTGAATTGGATGCTGGCCTACAGATACATTTCTCTTTGTTGGCAGGTATGAATGATTTCAGCTATTTGCACACCAACTGCTTTGAGTTGTCGATGTATGTGGGCTGTGACAAATTCCCTCATGAGAGCGAGCTGCCAGAGGAGTGGGAGAACAATCGCGAGTCGCTGCTTGTCTTCATGGAGCAGGTACAGTGGCAAAGCAGCCCCCGCAACTCACACATGCACACAAAAGCAAGCCCATGTACACACAAACAAGGCGCCGAAACACATGCTTGTTTGGTGCCATTTGATTTCATAGTTATTTCGGATCTGTGAGTTGACTTTTGACCTTCATTTTGTTGTTTCTGTATTATATTTTCAGTAAAGACGCTCATGTAAAAGTGCTGTACAGACATACTCTACATGTATTGACAAGGATTTTGATGCTGTCCTTGTCAAACATTTTCATGCATATGATTGGAAAACAACCATGCAGTTTCCTTTGTGGTTGCACATTTGCGGATGAACTCCTGTGAATACCAATAGCAAACTACATTTGATCAAACACGATGATTCGCTCTGTGTTTAAATATTGATGCACAGGAAATATGTTAAAGAATACTTATCTGTCCTGCTGAACTTCATTTCATACATTATACATCATACTTTATATCATGCAATATGCATTAGATCATATACTATATTGATGGGTCAGACTTGAAGCAGTGTTAAACAGATAGTCGGTCATGCTTTTCATGTACAGGTGCATCGTGGGATCAAAGGTGTGGTGAGGGACCTGCAGGGTCGGGGAATAGCCAACGCCATCATCTCTATAGAGGGCATCAACCACGATATACGCTCAGGTAATGCATTTCATCACCCCTGAGGCAGAAATGGTATTAACAGTAACGTTGCAGTGCATTTTATTAATAATACAATGCTTGTACTATTCCCTCAGGCAAGGTTAATGCCGCTGTTACCTCAGAGAACACCGTTATTGTATAATTATTGTATAATTGCAGCTATGAATGCCTCACTTGATTGATGAAGCAGTAACAACAAATCAAACAGGCGAAGATGATGACTGCAAAAAAATCATTTTGTGTGTCGGGACACAAGCAGTCCCCGCTGTCTGCTTTGCACCATGTGGATATTATTTGTCTTATGTCTCAAAAATCATATGTCATCGAAGCTGCAATAGCTACCTCAGGGCTTACTCGGGTTTCCATGACTCTTTGTTTAGAGCTCATTTCTCCAGAATGAGTCACTCCTAAATTATTCTGTGCATATCTACAGACTAACAGAGCATTCCCAGGACACTGTAACAAAAAATGGAAAGCACCAAACAACACTTTGCCGCTGATGTAAAGCTGCAGGTTGGAATTACACTCCGTTCTCAGTCTTACTCAGTGTCTCATACTCAGGCCTCATGCACTGAATTTGGCTATCAATTGTGCATCCTTGAGGCAGTCTTTGCTGATACCTAAAAAAATGCAGCCTTCAAAGCCAAAGTGGTTTTGTACTTGAAATCGCGTGAAATCGGATGTCCACCAGGACATTAGTCGTTATTATTCCTGGAACTTAGTATAAGTCACCATTTCCTCCCAGAAACCTTGCTTGCCTCAGCGTCAGACAACACTTTGGGCTGATCATGTTGAAATTTGTGTCTTATTTTCAACTGCTTTGCACTATGAGACGGGGCTTGTGTTTGTCTCGGAACATTGTGTACCTTCAAAATCAGACCCCTTAGTCAGGATGAATCATGCCTAGTCACTGAAGACAGACTGATAGAAGATAGACAGCCTTGGTGTTGGTGATGCACATCGATATCTGAGGGTTTGTTGGGCCAGACTCTCGAAATTACAGTTCATTAGCATTTTATATTGGCCTGTTTTCAGGAAACAATTAAATTCCCTTCTGCCATCTGAACGTGAATGACGTGAACGCAGATGTCCATGTGTTACTGTTTGCATCGGCTGTACATCAAGAGCAGTGACACAACTGCCATCGTATTTCATTTGGTTCGGCGGTTGTACCGACATGTTGAGTGGGCGGTGGGGGGGTTGGATGATGGGAAGGAAGCAAAACTGTCTTCTTTGTGAGTGACTCAAAGGCTCAACACACAGACATAGCACAAGTTCACTTGTATTCTCAACCCACACAAAGGCAACATTTGGATGGGAGAAGGTAAATCCAACATGACAAAGCTGAGCTATTTTTAAAAGTCTAAATGGGAATACAGCGTACTTAGTCTTGCAACTGTAGAACACCGAGAACTCTCTCCAACTTTTGTTTTCAGTTTCGGGTATTCCTAGGTGAAGGCTTTTGTGAAGTTTACTTTCAGCCACTGCCAAGTATTAATTTACAGCTTTCTAGGACAAGATTTCCATATTGCATATTGCATTGCATATTCCAATTGTGGTGCTCATCATGTATTTACTTGAATTAAAGGTCCTTTATACTGTAGGTAGAACCGTTGGGCCCATGACACCCATTCAAAAGCTTTTTCTAAAAAAAAACTAAAAAAAAACGTTTTCATCTAATAGCAGCAATAATAGGAATACTAATGTTTCTGCCATAAAAATACTTTTGATGTAATCAAAAATATACTGTATACAGGATGTATACAGGATAATGCACCTAACCCTGACACACGATGACCATTGCACATGCATTGCATCCACATAAAAAACACACACAAACACGTTAGCGTACTTGTTTGCTGTGTGTGTTTTCAGCGGCTGATGGCGACTACTGGCGCTTGCTTAACCCTGGAGAGTACAGAGTAACAGCCAGGGCTGAGGGCTACAGTCTCACCAGCAGGAAGTGTGAGGTGGGCTACGAGATGGGCGCCACCAGGTGCGACTTCACCATTGGCCGCACGAACCTATCGCGCATCAAAGAAATCATGGAGAAGTTCAACAAGCAGCCCATCAAGTTGCCCGTCAGACAGCTCCAAGCTCGCAGGCCCAGAGAAAGGCGTCTGGGAACATAGGGACCACGTGAGCGATCGGGAGGAAGAGAAAGAAACATCTGCTCTGATCGGATTGGGTTTTGATCAGGACTCCTTGCCTGGGTTTCTGTCAGATTCCTCCAGAGTGCTGTCAGTGGATTCGCTGCTTGGAGACAACAGAGTGTTGGTTGTTATGTTTTACCTAGGCATGAGCTCTCTCTGAGGACTTGGTTGTCAGCTCATTTTTTAGCTTCAGCTTTTTTGATATCCACTGTCAAAGTTGAAGTATTTGATTTCATTCTGTCAAAGCATAAGTTCGTTTTCACTTGATCAGAAATATGGCGACGTCTTCTGTCATTCCTTTTGACATTAATTATGAATACTATAGAAATACTGAACAAAATCTTGTTTGAGCTTAAATATTTTAAAATAAAATAAAATTGAAATACAAGATCTCTCTCAAGGTAAATTTTTTTGGTCACAGTGAGGAATGACCATGCTTGTCATCATGTCTATACTTATTAACTTATGTACCAGCACTATGTATGCCATTACAAATGCTTTATTACCTGCACTTATACAAGCTTCATCCTTGCAAGCAATCCTTAAAAATCCATGTTACTTATGGACTCAATGACCTTTTATGCGTCATTGTTTTGGTGTTTGTTTATATACGTTACTTTGTGCAAATAATTTAATAAAAGAATATGTTTGAACAAAAATACTTTTACTGTTCCTTCACAATATAAGTGTTTTGATCCACCAAGTATCGACAGTGGAAATCGGACATTGTTCCAAGAGCAGTACAGCAGCACATATAGCAAGCACACCTTGCTCTGGAGTGTGTGAGTCACTTTGACTGCTCTCTCCTTCATGTTGAACTAAATGTTTGGCTACCAAAGCTTTTGGGCAATATATCAGTGCTTTCTAGAAAGGTGGAAGACCACATAGAAAGGCCACATGGCAAATAAAGACTCGCTGTGCATTTATAGTCATTCACGCATAGTCAGAAAATCACTCACATTCACATTTATTTTTATACTTTATTTTTTCCACAAAAATATACATAATTATAATACACATAAATATACAGACTTCAGCACCACAGCACTTAACCGTTTCCATTTTTCTTTAAGGGCATCCTCCCTATTTTGAATTCTGTATGTAAGCCTCTCCATCAAATACACCTCCTGCACTGTATTTCACAGTATTTACAGCAGCAATTGATTGAGGTCAGTAATGTCATTCATTTTCTCAGTCTCATACTATTGATTCTTCTACACCTCTAATGTATTCATTACATTTATTACATTCCTTTTACCAGCAATCAAACTTAATTGAATGTCCCTAATAGAAATTCTCCATTTCGTTTCCATGACTTAATTGGTGAAGTTAATTGTAGACATCATTCTATTTGATTTCTCCAGTAGAGAGCTTGTATCTGGAGCGAGTTGGGGTGGCATGGCTCGAACAATCAGAACTCAGCTGGAGCTTTTACAGATCACTGGCTTGCTCTCCAAACCCCTAACAACAGCAGCCTCCCTCCTCTCTACCCAACCTGCAATTACAGCAAGGCCTCAACCTCTTATCTCCCCTTCTGCTCCCCTCCAAAGGTTATTGAACAGATGCTCACACACCTGTCATCATTTCAGAGCACTGGAGAATATATAAGATATATCAGAGTAGGTACTTTATGTTACCAATTACTTTATTGCTTTCTGTAGCTAGCTCCTTACTGCGACCAGTGGAGTGTTTTGAATCATCGCTGTATCTGAAACAAAGAAGTAGTCGCTCGCTTCTTTACACGTTATTTGAAGTACAGTAGATACAATAGATACAATAGATATAATGTTAAATGAATCAAAATCTTCACTATGTTGGTGCTTGGTGAGATGTGGTCAGCAGACCTGGGTCAGATAGTTGTTGTAACAATTGTAGAAGTTGGTTTAACCTGTTTGGTGTACCACATGGGTCGGGTTTATTGAACTAGGTATATACAAAAACTTTAAATTACTTGCCTATGATTGTCCAAACATTCTGGGACTCATTGCATTGTTACATGAAGCAAACCTCACCCATCTGTTGCTGAAGTAGAGTATTTGCAAATACTATTTGACACAGGCCTGATCATTAGGCATTGGTGATGTTTGTTGTTGGTGGGAACCTGTACAGCAAAATGAGCTGCAGACTTTTCCCGTATGGATTGCATACTGTCCCTGGGTGGAGATGGGTGTGGATGGTAGTGGGGTTGTGGGGGTGGGGATTGTATGGTGTTGCTGCGGCCGTGATACCATGCAGATGTGCGGGAAGACACAGGCGCCAGCTGACCTTGTCAGCAGTTCAAAGGCCAACGCTTCCTCAGAAGTCAGTCCAACCTTTGAAGTGTGAGTGTGTCTGCCTGGATATCACAGGAGTGAGTGGCCTTGGTGGCATTGGTGAAGCAGCTCTTAACCTTTGTCTGCACTACCTCTCCTGAGCTGTGAAGACAGATTAGACTCTCGGTGGCCGTGAGCTGACTTGACGGACATCAAAGACGGCAACCACATCAGTAAAAAGATGGAGGATTCTCAAGGGGAAAGAGTTTTGTCATTTCTGGATTGATTTACCAAATTAAGCCATCTCATACACAACAATATTGTATTCAAAATATTCTGCAAAATATCCATTCCTCTTCTGTAGTGTAAAATATCTATACATATTATGACCTCAAGTGAACCTTAGATCAGTGGTTCTCAATCCAGTCCTCAAGGACCCCCCTGTCCTGGAGGTTTTAGCTCCAGCTCTACTCAGGCACACCTGAACCAATTAGAGGCTTCCCATTTTCATGATACTTTAATTGGTTCAGGTGTGTGAGTAGAGCTGGAAGTTGATCGCATTGGAAACAAGTGAAATTATAACAACCTGTTGGCAGATTATTACATTTGTTTTAAGAGAAGTCACTACTAGACAAATGAGTTGTAAAAATTTATATTTTTGGCATCGAATGTGAAAAGAATAAAGTGTGTAAGTGTACCATGGATAATGTTTTGATTACAACTTCAGCACAATAACTCAAGACTAACAATGACAACACATGATGAACCTCACAGCAGGAACTAACATTACCCTCTGATTACTTCAGTCAGCACAGCAGGACCAGGAAACCTGCAGTGGCAAAGATGAGTTTTAAAATAATATGTTGTTGGAAGAAAGTAATAGCATAATAGTAGTATATATTAGTATAATGACAAATACTGGTCAGTACTGTACATAAAATTAGTTGTAAAGTAATGCCTGTGTGCATCTCACATTTTCCGGCACACACACAAACACACACAAATACACTACAAGCATACAAGACATGTTCAAGTGTGATGCAGTGCACAGTACTGAGAGTGTATAAGCACACACTGATGCTTTTTGTTCATTGATCTACTGTATACTTAGGAGAGAAGTCACAAACCCAGCTACATGTCATTCAGATGAGTGGGGGGTCATTATCATTTCACTAAGGCCCCAAAGGTTCTCTGAGGTTTTGGAGGTTGCATAAGACACACAAAGAAGCATTCATACATCAAAACCTGTGGTTTGTCTGAGGAAAGAGAACATTTGCTGGCTCTTTTGCACGTTTTAATTTGATATTTTTGTGGTTTTCTGCACACAAAAAAATCCAACAAACACACCCTCCTTTGTTTTCTGTGACTGGCCCTTTCATACCCACCATTCATGTCTTTTTGATTCTGTCATATAAGATGTGTTACTCTATCCTTAAATTATGGCTGCATCAGTGATGGGATAAATGTGTGATTTCACAATTCACACACTAGACTACTCACAGAATCACCCCACGAAGGGGAAGAAGTATTGAACTGAGTGAACTGTGCTTTTTCTTCCAACTTGGCAGTAGAGTATGAGTCCAGTCTTACACTGACTTTAATTAATTAAAAATGGCGTTTGGGCTTTCACTGCTCTGAAATCAGTTGATTTACTTCCTTGTCCCAAGCCTAAGGGTTTATGGAGGGAAAAAGAACATGCCTTTTAGAGAGAAAGGTGTTCACTGACATCACTCTTTGAAGTGTGGTTGTTTCACACCCAGGGGCCCAGTTGGCCCAGTGGGTAGAAGCCAATCGCCTTAGTAGCATCAAAATGATGATTAAGCTTTGTTTTATGGCCAGTGCCACCTGCAGGTAATCTCTGGTTCCTGGGGTGTGAATCAGTGTTCGGAATCACAGTAATTTACAGCCCGGGCCATCTCAGTCAGCCACTGATGTCATTTCATTACTACCTGCATTGTGGTGTGAACAGGAAAAACGTTTTCCCCTGACACAGATTTGCAGGTGGAAGGCATTTCCCAATTGCCATGGATACAAAAGCCGAAACCCCTATCGCTCCCATCCACCGCCTCTCTCTTTTTCCTCTTTCTTCCACACATTGATTTGTGCCTTGAATCTAAAAGGGGTAAAATACATTTGTTATGGTGCTCCTGTATTGCTCCACCATGGATGTGCCTCACACGTTAACTTATTTTGCATTTCTTTAATCAATGGATCATGAAAGGTGAAGGCCCGACTCCAGTCTCGCCTGGAGAATTTACATTTGTATAGTCAGGACAGTATTGGACCATTAATCATCCCAATCATCATACTCTGTCATCACCATCATTTTAACTATTACAATCATAAAACTCTCAGCAGGATCAACGTCATCATCATCTTCATCATCATCACAAACATGTCTTTATTGTCCCTGTTTATCGTCGTGAGGAACGTCATCATAATAATCAATCATCTTTAGCAGCAACATTATCAAGCCAACCAGGTTGAATAAATTAGGAGGTACATAAATAAGTTTAACAAAACTCTTGAGGCAATCAAGTCAACAACCTTAGTAAAATGAGGTATAGTACAATCAACCCACTCAACAACAGTTAAAACTTATTACTTGCATTTGAAGCAGCACATTCTGTAACACTCTAACAAATACAGTATTGCCACAAATTACATGGATATCAAAAGACACAAAAATACTTCTTCACACATTTTCAATAATCTAAATCTTTCTGCATACATAGTTTCATATTTAGCTTGTTTTTCACCAACTATTGACACACTAGTAACCGTATTCATCATTTATGAGAAAAATAGCTATTCTACGTCAGTGCAAAACATCAGCAAGAAATTACCATGGAAAGCAGAATGAAGCAGAACGAGGATACAGAGGGAATCCGCTTAATGCCAGTGAATGGAAATTGATAAGGCAATGACAGATTGTATTTATAAACTAATCTCTCGGTCCATAAGGATTTCTATCCATATCCCATGCTGAATGGAAATGTACTGCTATATTACATAATTTAAGGCATCATTTGTCTTGATGTGTCATACAGTACTGTGTAATCATATAACCAGGACAACCACATCTTTGCTGTCATAACAATTAATAACAAATCTTCAGAATCATGGACACAGAATGAAACCCCATATGTATTAATCATCAAGTTACATGAAGAGCATTATATATTATTTTCATCTTAAAATGTTGACGCATTTCTGGCACCAACCAGTATGTTTTCAGAAAATGATTTGCAGCTACAGATATTTGGCCTACTGGGCATTCATTTAATGTCAGTTATTCTGGCACTGTGTGTCTTGTAGATGTCACTGTCGGCACTTTGACGTCTTTTCAATCTGTAGGTATTTTATACCCTGATTCTATTGCATTCCCATCAACATCCCAATTGAATTGCACAAATTGAAAACAATGTGTATTAAAATCTTTCAATATACTGTATATACAAAGGCTGTGACCACCTCTATTCATGTCAACTCTATAACAAGTGGAGCCCAATCAAAAAGCCCTCTGATACAGAGTTGCCTTTCTTCTGACACAGAAAACAAAATAGATATAATAGAAACAGCATGTAGGAGTAGGATTACATGTAGGATTACACAATAGCAGTTTGGGGTTTAGATCTGTCTGCAAGGAATGCCTGGAAATTGCCGCACTGTACAAGCAATGGAGCTAAATTGTATGTACAGTATGTGTATCTAGTCAATATGAGAGTTAAGGGGCAGCACTGGAAGTTATCCATCTCAAATAAAAGATGACTATCTTCCTTTATAAAATTGCAAATACATTAGTAGTGTTTTGATTTGCTTGGGTAAATTTGACTGTGAAGGATGGGTTAGGAATGAAGGAATGAAGGCCTTTGTGCAGATTGGAGTTTTTGTTATACCAACATTTCTCAGAGGAAGAAATGATCTCATTGGTTGAGTTAAACCTCAGTGGACGGAGCCAAAGAACCACAGGTTTTCTGGCTAAGTAAGGTTAGATTGAAGCCCAGAAAAAAGGCAAGCTGTAAGAGAGGAGGTAGCTAATATTAGGAAGGTTAGCTAGTTAGACTAGTTAACCTTCCAAGTTCAAACTAGCCATACTAGCCAATAGATAAGCTAGTAAGCCAGCCTGCTGACCTTCTGAGATCGTGAATGCCATGGTCATGAATCAATATAAAAATTAAGTCATTCATTTAAGTTAGCCAATTAGCTAACTTGCACTCTAAAAACTGGTTATTTGGCTCCTCTCACTGAGGTTTCACTCAACCATTATTTCTGCCTCTAGACAGGCAGCTCTACCGCTGACAAATGTGTGTACATCTAAACCTCCAAGTCCGTGCCTTATGAGGACTACTTCCATTGTTATTAAATATTACATGGTTCCATTAATTCATGTGATCACAATGTATACAAAAGGACAGAGAATAAGGACGTGAAATACTGCTTGTGTTCACTAGCCGAGAAAGTGAGAGGCATTATCGATGGGTTAGATCCTCTCTCCGAGTGCAAGCCAAGGCAAGTACTGTCAGTCACGCTCCACTTGACCAAACAACCTGAGGGGCACACGTCAGTCATAACAGCATTGCAGCTTGTTTGAAGGCCCATTTTCTCATTGAAACTCTGCTTGGCAAAACCTTTAACTGGACTCCAAAAGCACACACACACACACACACACGCACACACACACACACACACACACACACACACACACACACACACATACACACAAGAGCACTGTGTTTCATTCATACACGAAGAAACAAATGCATTAAAAATTGTTTCCATTCTCTCTAATACTACAAGGCGATGTAAAGTGTGTTTGTAACTGGTCTAGGAATTTGTTTAACTGGGAGTGTGTTTTATCACATGAAGTTTGAAATACCTGAGCCAAAGTCTACAGTAACATGCTCGAAACTGTCATCTATTACGTTTCCACCTGTAATACAATTAGGGGACTGATCTCATTTTGTATCGAGTTCAGTTTAAGCTACTTTTTCAGTGCTACATTTGTACATATCACACAAACTTACTGGTCATTTGTGAACACATTGCACATAGTGAAACGGGAGGACAACTGTTCCCCAGTCCTTTTTTAAATGTGATAAGAATACATACTGTGGTAATGAACAGAAATACAGCAAAATAAATAGATCTATTAGGATGAAAGCTACTCTAGTTAAAATAAGAAGAATTCCAGAATTTCCCCCCGGGGATCAATAAAGTATCTGTCTATCTATCTATCTATCTATCTATCTAGATGAGCACATCTATCCAGGTGGAGGTGAAATCTGTCAGGATCACTCATTGTCACTGCACTGATCTGTTCTTGTGGGCGATCAGTATGCAGGCACAGCAGTATTCTTATGTAGGAACAAAGCTGTGCTAAGATTTGCCCTTGCTGTCCGAAGTGTCTCTTTGTTGGCATGTCTGACCGAGTTCAAGCAGACTTGGACGGGAAGAATCCAAATTCATCTTCATCGATTATAAATCAGCCTTATGTTTTCCTGACAGTTGCCAGGTCAACCCTCAAACCGTATCCCATCACTCTCTGTCACTCTGCAGTCTGTATGCTGTTTGCTTGGTTCTGGTGCCCGCGCCCAGAGGTGTTTAAGGAGCTACGCTTCAGTAGCCGGTTGATGATGTCAGTACACGTCTTCCTGTACTGGTGTCGGAGCAGAGAGTACACAAAGGGGTCACAGGCTGCCTTGCTGTAAGCCAAGCACTTGGAGACAATTCCCCAGTGAGGGTTGATAGGCATTGCTGGAAATAACTCCACGATCCTGCAGGCAGGCAAGCATAGAGAGAGAGAGAGAGAGAGAGAAGAGAGGAGAGAGAGAGAGACAGAGAGAGAGAGAGAGAGAGAGAGAGAGAGACAGAGAGACAAAAAGAAGAGAAGCAAATAAACATGCTGTAAAAGACAAGCATGCCCCAAGATTACTATGTGAATATAGAATTACAAGACACTGTTGGCCATAACATCAGATTTATTACATTGTATGGATTTTCCAAGGGCAGAAGTAATAAATGACATTTACTCTCTCTACTGTAATTGAATAACTTTATTGGGTACTTTTATTTTTTCGAGACAAGACATTTTACATTGCCTCCATTACAGAGTACTGATATCGTATGCTCTCCATAAGCATTGCATTAGAAACTAGTCACTGTTAATCGTGTTGAATTAATTGTGGTGATTCATCCTTTACTTTACTTGATGCACTTTATTTTGTTCATTTTTATTTTTCTAAAAGAACAGAGCATGAACTCTGTTCTCTTGTCTTTTTTGCATTGCATGGGAAAGATCATATGTAACAGAATCTGTTTTTGTAAAGTAAGTCAATGCCTTTATTCTGAAATCACTTTTAGAGTAGATTTTCACAACTGTAATTTTACTTCTACTTCAGTAAAATTTCAGTAACCTACCAGTACTTCTACTTGAATAGGATGTTTAGTACTTTTTCCACAGCTGGGACTTTCTATGCTACAATGGAAATAAATAATAAAGTAATAAATAAAGTTGATAATATTATTTTCCCCACTGGAAAATTAAAGAACATGTTCTTTCTTCAGTTATTGTTTGCTGAAAAATTAACAACTCCCAGTCAGTAGCCCGCTAGAGTGTCAAAGTGTAATGCATATGTTGCCTCCTTTGTCTCTTATATTTTATTGACTAATTAGGCTTTCATCTTTTTTCATCTGCACTTAGATTCCCATTTCTCATTTGCAGCCAGCAGAATACTGTCAGAAAAGTCACTGGGAAAATAGAACAGACTTATCTAAGCAGTAAGGAGTGTCTAGAAATGAGCCAATTAACTTGGATTATTATTTAATAAAGAATCAGGACTAAGCAGAACTCCTTGAACTGAAGACAAGGGGACAATGAGACAGTCTGAGACAAATGATTCTCTGCTTCTTGTATATTAGTATAATAATACTACTACTACTACTACTACTAATAATAATAATAATAACAATAATAATAACAATAATAATTATTATGATCATAACAATAATATTATTAATAATAATAATAATAATAATAACATCTGATGTAATGAACATTTACAGACATTACCTAATGTGTATAATAATAATAATAATAATAATAATAATAATAACATCTGATATGATGAGGAACTTTTACAGACATTACCTAATGTGTATAATAATAATAATAATAACATCTGATTTGATGAGGAACTTTTACAGACATTACCTAATGTGTATAATTCAACAGACTGAAATGTCATGCTCAGCAAGACATTTTTATAATACACATTAAGATGTCAGTGAAAATCTCTATATAGAGATTTCTATATATAGAGATTAGAATCTATATAGCCCAATTAATACTTGTATTGGTAATAATGCTACCGGTTCTTATGGGATGCCATAAAACCTGTAAAATACACTGATCATCTACTCTTGCACTCTTACTGTATGATTACAGTAACTGCAATCAAGCTGTGTCAGCACATGAACACTGGCCTTACGTGGGCCAGTAGCCATCACCAGCATTTGCCCACACAGCACTTGTGTGAACAAGAGGTTAAGCAATCTGCTTTACCATACAGTGGTGCTTTTACTATACACAATTATGCATGACCCTTAAAACAAATGGCCATTAGAAAGGCAAGGCAATGGGAGAGCTTTTAGTGTGATATATTCAGTCAGTAATTGGTAAACTGTCATTTACAGTATGAGGAAATAGTGCTGCTATGGAGTCATTCATTAAATCCCTACTGACGATGTGCCAATAATGACAAATTTTCAGTGCTCTTTGTCTGAGTGGATAGGGATGAAACTACATGTCCAAAAAACACAAATTGAATCTCCAGTGTTGTTTTTCAGACAATCTGATCATTCTCACGTATACAGTATTATATCACTAATGTGCCTCACTAGGCATCATTTGATGTCATCTCCAGGTCCAGTGATTGATGTGAGCATAGGGATTCTACCTGACCTACTCTGGTGCATCCAATGAACTGGAGGGGAAAAGTGCTAATGCAGCAGCAACACAAGAGTAGAGGCTTATTACTTATCACAAGGTCAGCCAATCTCATCTTCCAACTCTGGACTGTGTGGAGCGAGCGGAGCGGAGGCAGAGGGGTGGGGGTCGACAGCGAAGGAGCTTTGGGGATACCAGCAACAAAGGGCTGCGTATGCCGCAGTGTGCCACCGTGGCCTCACTCTGCCCTGGGTCTCTCCTCCACTCACCTTGTGATCACATAGGGAGCGAAGCAGAGCATGAAGGTGCCGATGAAGGTGCTGATCTTCCTCGTCGCCCTCTGGCGTCTCCTCTTCTGCTCCTCCAGGCAGCGCTGGCGGACACTGGCAAGGCAAGGCACAACATACAGGCAAAGACACTCAGACTCCCTTCTCTCAGGAGACAGCCTTGGATGTGTGTGTGTGTGTGTGTGTGTGTGTGTGTGTGTGTGTGTGTGTGTGTCTGTTTGTGTCTGTATATTTTGTATGTTTTGTATGTTTTGTATGTTTTGTATGTTTTGTATGTTTGCATGTTTATGTGTTGGTGTGCAAGGGTTAAACTGGGGAGGATCCAGCAGGAGCTGAGTCAAGGTCTGTGATCTTGTCTTGTCAAGTAGAATTAATTGATTAATCCCACTTTGATTTAAAACACAGCAGAGATCCCCCACTTACACAATTCCACTGTGTGTGTGTGTGTGTGTGTGTGTGTGTGTGTGTGTGTGTGTGTGTGTGTGTAGTCATGTAGTAACGCACCTCTTCAAATAGTATTTTATAAAAATGGATGATCATTGGATTTTGCAAGTATATAGTACTAGAGGCATGGGTTATAATATACCAGAGAATACATATTAGGCAGAGCAGGGCCAATGCTTGCTTGATATTTCAAATGCACTGGACTCTGAGATGCATGTATATGTTGTTTTGTACAGTGTATTAATTATCTAAGGAACAATGGATTCTTATGTGAATCAATCTAAAATAAAATGAATATAAAATGAAAATGAATAGATAGATTTTTTTTCTTGTTCAAGTCAAAAGAAAGTCATGAATGTCAGACAACTGCTGTGAGGAATTTGAGAAGCATAACAAATAAAGAAAAATCAATGCATTAGGAAAAGCAAGAACTCACCTTGGGTGTATATCCACCAGCAGCACTAAAGTTTGCATTGTAATAACGTCGATCCTCTTACAGTGGAACCTCGCCACTTTGAGCACTTTGAGGTATGTGACACACAGCACTATAAAAGACAGGAGAAACGTGAAGGAGTGGAAAAACACAGTAAAGATAACAAACTGGGTCCGACTGCTCGCCCGCGGGTTGGACAGGGTGCAGGAGGCGTAAAGTCGGTGATATCCCACCCAGGACAGGCAGGTGGCCACCGTGGAGAAGGACATGGAGTGCGCCCACGTGTATCCCAGCACGAAAGCCGCATCTTTGTGGCGCATTTTGGAGTGGTACCTCAGAGGAAAGACAACGGCGATCCACCTGTCGATACTCAGAGCTGCCATGCTCAGCATCGAGTTAGTGGACAGAAACGTCTCGAGAAAGCCCACTATCTGGCAGAAGCCGTCGCCTCCGGGCTGACCCTTACTCACGAGTCCCACCAAAGTCAGCGGCATGTTGGACACGGTCAGCAACAAGTTGCAGAAGGTGAGGTTGAGGGTGAACAGACCCGGGACCTGCTTGCGGATCTCCGGGTTGTATAGGAAGCAGATCAGCACCAGCACGTTGGACAGCAACGACACTGCAATGATCACTACCACCAGCACAGAGAGGATTACCTCCGCAGTGTCCATCATGTGGCCCCCAAAACTAATTTTCCGACTTTTTGGTGTGCATATCCAGTCTTCCTTTGTAGTTGCACAATGGCATTATGTTAGCTGTCACCCATAACCGTGTCCATGCATCCCCAGCTCTGTCCAGTGGTGGAGATCCCCTTCTCTCCACTACATTGTCCTGAGACTTTCTGTGCGAGCCAGCAGAAACGATGTCAGGTTAGGAGGATGCCGACATGGTAAGAAGTATGTGGATGCGATCTCCCATCTACAAAGTGCAGGGAACCTCTCTGCCAAAGCTGCTCTATTCTGGCACTGCGTCTTGCAGTGGGGTTGTCGTCCAGTGATGCGCTCTCAAAGCATCACCCCTCCGCACTCACTACAGTGTGTGGTCTATCCTTTGTCTCATCTGACAAACTGAATAGGAGTTTAGAGGGTATTCCTTAAAGGCATTTGTACAAAAAAAAAATACAATTCAAGCAAATGGGTTTTGAGAGTTCTGCAGAGCTGTGCCAACTTGAGGGAAAATGGTTCATAATTCACTGTGAAACAAATGTAAAACCAAATTGTGCACATGGCTATCATTAAAACCACTGACCCAATGCATGCTGGGATAGGCTCCTGCCCCTCATTACCACAAAAAGGAATTAGCAGGTATTGAAAATGAATGACTCGATCAATAAATGTCATGAATATGCCCAATAATGATGTCTATCAATGTGTGTGATGAGTTCAATGAGTTCAATTGCACTGAATGCAATCTATTGTCATAACCAAATCATGATTCTCCTCTCGTTTTTTTGCTGCAGGGGCTCATTTGCAATCTAACCTTAAACCTGTGCATTCCTGCAGCAATTTTGGTACCATACTTGACTCAAATATTTCAGTTAAGTCTACTTCATCAGAGTGATGAGGTGCAACATCTTGAGTTCCCCCTGGAAGGCAGCTGACGCCCCCGTGCTCTCTCCCTCTGGACGTAAGTGAGAAGGATTTTCTGTGTTCTTCTGAGGCATGGGACTGATCTGAGTCTGCTGCTGCACGTGAGCTACTGATGACGGGGAGGGGATAGAGTAGGGCGAGGTGGTGCTTGTCATGGTAATAGAGGGAGCGGGAGGGGAATAATGCGTGGGTGGAAAGAGTCAGTACTGGCAACACACATGCACAGAGCTGTAGTATCCAGCTGTGACACTGTATGGAAAAGAAATGAAGATGTGATTCTATGTAGGCTACCACGTTCTCTTGATTCTCTTGTTGTTTCTTCTCCGTGCGGGATTGATGACCAAAGGTGAAAGGGGACGGGGAAGCAAAGTGACATTTGCTTGGAAAGTGAGTCTCTTTGAAATGCCATAATGTAATGGTGACGGTGAAGTATGGCGTGGGGGAGTGGGGCTGACGGATGCTCTCCATACCAAGCAACGGGAGGATGCTGCAGGGCAAGGACAGACAGCTCTGCCAGCTGCTGGGTATTATTTCCAAGCCAAAAAGCAGCTTTACCCTGGGCTTGAGTAAAGCTCTGTCAGGATTGGACCATGATGGATGCATTTCCACATTATAGTGTTTCACATGAGAGGGCAATCACCCTTCGGAGTAAGGCGTACACAAGAGCTGTCATGCAAGTATTCCTGCAGCTCTTCACATGCTGTCAGTTCAGAAAGACCTTATCAGCACAGAACCACCACTTGATCTTCGCTCAAGTCCTTAAAAGTCAGTGAAACACTAAGTGCACCTCGTTGTACGCGTCACATTAATTATTCCCTTCGTGTTAAGTACCGTCTCAACACACAAAAATGTCATACTGTTATTCTAAAAATACAATTTTGAGGCGAGTGGATGAGTGGATGGAGGTACATGCTGGGTGCAATGGGTGAGGGGAATTTATTTGGGCTGGAGTTTGTTGTTCTAGCCAATAAATATACTTTGAATATTCTGCTAGTCACAAGGCATAACCACTGTCCTCTTTCATTGTACCTGAGATATCCTTTAGATAGATCCTGCAGAATAGTTCCTTTGTCTTTATGCCTCTTGTGACTACTAGTTATATTTTGTGGACAGAGATGAATCACCAAATAGAAACTGTATGGCAAAAAATATTTATGTGGAGCAACATTTTTGAACTTTTACTTTATAAGGCCTGAGAAATCGCTCAATGTCTCTAGTGGTGCATAGATTCAAAAGGACAAATACGCAATCACAATTCACAATTCAATTCATATGTGCAGTTCATCTTAATCTTAATCTCAATCTCAATCAGAATACCCCCATATCACTGTCATCATTGTCTATCTTCACGGCTGTGTGAATGTTATGTATACGGGATGGCATTTTGGTCATCTAAAATCAGGATGCTTTGAGGAATCCTCTGTGTTTACTGTTGTCGAGACAAGATCTTAAGACTTCAGGTCTCCACTTTGATGATAATACCTCTTGTCAGAAGATTTAACAAGTGCAGGACTTGACTGTGAGAGATGGTAGCATGGGAGAGAGCCTGCAGCACTCCTCCTTTTTGCTGTGACAGTGTGGGTTAGAATTCGCTGCCACTTCCAATTCCACACTTGACTTCCCTTGGACTGGCAGGCTAGAGAGACATTTTGAACATAGATGTATGCTTTAGCTTCCCAGTTTGCCTTGCTCATCTCTTTAAATATAGAGAAAACAGTGACTCACAGATTTCACCATGGGGGAAACTTACTGTAGAAAAACGTGTGGGAACTAAACTATCTAAGCTATGGTGTAAATGTGAGAGAGAATTGTAATACGTGGTTAAACTAATGCTGGTATACTACTTTACTAACTTTACTGTGTGTCAATGATATTTGGCAACATGAACTAGCTAGTTAGCACAGAACACTACAAACTGTATGGGCAATTTTACGTTTCAAATTTGTACCTTTAACCTTTTACCACACGTGTATTTGAATGAATATAAGATCAAGTGTATTTTGAGGATTGTAAACATCTGCAGGCACCTACAACCCATTTGGAATTTGTTTTCAGAATTTGAAAAAATGGTTAACATCAGTTAATTGTTTTTCAGATGCTCTACCTTGTCTGCAGTCACCTATCGTGTTGGCAGAAACAGGCGTGTGGCTTCAAGACTGGGAAGGGACTCGTTGAATTATCCCTGGTGCATTCTGGACAGAAAGCTGATTTTGAGGCAGATTTTTCAGGGGATGGGACACAGTGACAGAAGAACCATAAATACATTATTAACAATACCAGCTTGTTCCCATAGTCATTAACCTGCTACGCAGATTTCATTTTGCTATTAATGGCTTCCTGAATGAAGCGTTTCCAATTTTGGAGCTGCCAGCTTGAGTTGACTGGCATGGTGATGAAAGAACTGACCATATCCTGTCTCCCCCCCCCCCCCGCCCCCCCCCCCCCCCCCGGAAGCCTCCTGGCACTCTAATTGTTCAACTCACATTTAGCTTAATTTGTAATTACACAATCCCCATTAATGCCAGCCAGAATCAATTCTCATAAGGGCGTTGGTGATGAACTTGAACAGAGCTTTTGACACACCTTACAGCTCCAGCTACCTGCTCTCATCAGACGGGCTGACAGGTCTAGTAGATGGTGCAGTAAATGAGAGCAAATCAAAGATGAAAGGCTAGATATAAATGTGTTTTTGTCAGCGATTACAGCACTTCGTTTCCTAAGAATATACATGGAATTGTGGGATTAAGACACACACACACACACACACACACACACATATGAATGTTATAAGAGCCCTGCCGATAAGGGACCTCCTTGTCCTCCAACTCTGCGCCTGGCTGGGCAACCGTCCACCCATAAACACTCACAATCTGAGGCCCTGTCTTCTCACATTAGCTCCGGTGATATCGAGGAAACCCAGCACCGAGCCCGAGATAGCCATCAGCAGTTTATAACCAGCGCATGTTAGTACAGGCACTGGACTATGGAGTACTAGCTAACTTTCATTACGAATCCAAGATGAGGGCTGTAAACAGGCAACTGCTTCAGAGGTGGAAACCAAAGGATTTCTGTCAGTGTTTGATAAGGTGCCTGGGCTCTCCCCATCAAAGCTATGTGTACTGACACTCTCAGCCTGTGGACTGTTATTTTAAGGCTGGACAGTAATCTACAAATATTTGCTGTCTCTGTAGGGTAGTGTCAAATTCATAGCAGAATTAGTTACAACTGTTGAAGCCTTCAGATAAGCTGTAAAAGAATAGGCTATATTTGCTTTTATATGTTAATATAAAAAATATGCCAGTGGATTTGGAGATTTTTTTCCCCCCCACTGCAAAAGTTGTTTCCGTACCCACCAACTCCAACGGGGCTATCTGTCGTCCATCTCTTTATTTCACAGATGAGTTCACAGTGTCATTATCAGCTGTTCTTTGAAGTCTGTGCTACATCAAACAGTGAAAGCAAACACAATTTGCAATGTATTGATCTTTTTATTAGCTCTTCTCCAGCAAACCACCATAGGTCACTTGCTTTGGGGGCTGCAGAATTTCTAGATTGTGTACTGTATAGATGAACATACAATGGAGGAATACATTTTGTCCTGCGTTGAGTTTTCCTCCAAGCTACTTGAAGTCTTTCTTTGTGCCAGTTTAAATAAATCATTCAACCATTCAATTAAAGCCATCCAGTTTAAAAATACACATGTTCCTATTACTGTCTAGGAAAGCTTGATCAATGTCAGTCAGCTTGATCTAAAGCTACTGTGGAAAGCAAAGAACCGATCTGACACGCCAAGACAATCAATATAGTTCGTGTGTCATGAAGAGATAAAGCTCCACTGACACTAAATGGAGGACAAACTTTGTGGATTCACAGAAGGTTTACTCAAACTTTTACAAATGATCTTTATTTTGCAACGGTGCTAACAGCTCTGAATCAGAAAATGTACCCATATCCCCAGAAAATATTCACATTTATTCACCCTTTTTCCGTATATTTTTCATAGAGCTGTACTTTTATGTCACCTCATAGTTTATGTTTTGAAATAAACTCCTCTGTCAGTTTTGACTACGGGGGGCCAGCAGCGAGTGATCACCCATATTGTGTTCAATACATTTGGAGTTGTCACAGTGTAGAACAACAATCATACTTGAATGCTGTAATTCCCCCTTGAAGGGCAATTATTTTTATGGCCCAGGACATTCAGTCAGTGTTTGTCAATATTAACAACTTTTTCCTGAAGCTAGAAACCAGTGAACCATAACTCAAATGTGGTGTCATACTGATGTACAGCTTGGAGCTGCTTCGTAGAAAATAAAGACTGAACTGTTCCATCCAAACAATCTATATAATATGAAACTGCTTCCCAGAAACCCATCGGGGGCGCGGTCACCGTCATCTTTCCATCAATTCATTTTGGCAATGCAAGGCAAGTTTATTTGTATAGACCCTTTCATACACAAGGCAGTGCTTTACATTAAAAGACATTTAAAACAAGGACATTCATAAAGACATTTAAAAAAAATCGAATTAAATAAAAAATAAAAAATTTAATCACAATGCAAGTTCAGCAGAAAGGGGTGGTGAACAAAAACGTTTTTAGTCTGGATTTAAAAGTAGTTATTGTGGGAGCAAGTCTCCGTTGTTTTGGAGTACATACATGAGTTGGCAGATTAAGGAAAACTATCTGTTCTTTTTTCTGGCTATGGGAGACAATAGTAACTGTTACCTAATACAGACGTAACTCCCTTAGGGCACATATTTAAAGCTGAAACAATGTAGTATTTTCTGTATAGATTTACAGCTTTACTGTATTCTCAAGTGGCAACAGTTTTATTTTATATCATAAGGCAATGATACACTGTGTTGCCAAGCTTCTGTGTGTTGAAAAAAACATGTCGTTCCTCCAGTATGGACACCCTTGGGCATCATTACAAACATTATACACATTCTCTGAGTGCATTGCGGGAATGCCTGGGAAATATACTGGTGGGTACGGCTGGGGAAAAGAGCATAGCTGCACAGTATATCACCGGGTGAATAAATCAAAGTGCATGAGCATCCAGGCATACTAATAAAAGCCATGTGCACTGGAGAGCACTTGTCTTGCTTCTCTGAGATAAAAATACATCAGATGCACTACTTTGATGTCACTTTTGTTGATGCCCCTCCCCGGCCCCCCACCCCCACCCCAAGAATGTGGGCCATGTGGACAATACGCTTAGCCCTAGCCGTTCATCCTTCAGGATCATCTGAGCTGAACGTATGATATGCTTTGTAACAATCTTGTCTTCTCATTCCCTGCATTGTGATGAAAGTCAATTTTCTCATTCACTGATCTCATTCAGTGCAATGGATTACTTCGCTCTCCTAATTTGATATCAGAGTAATTTAATAAATCCAAAAATGCCATCAGTGTTCCATTCACCTGTGAGGGAAGCCTTAATTAGAAACGCTAATGCATAATTACTCTTTTTTTTCTGCCTTTGTCTGTGAATCCAGTATGGATGGAAGACTACAAAGGGAAGGGAGCACATTTTGGCTTTAGAAAATGAATTTCATATCAGTGTGATTGCATGAGTATGATGGTGTGTTTTGTTTTTCCCCTTGTTTGTATGGAACCTCCCTGTCTGGCTAGCAGGAGACAGCTATTAACCTCCGTGGCCCCCTCCATATCCAATTCTCACACCGTGGTGCAGCCAATCGTGTGCCATTAAGGTCACAGTTTTTGTTTTTTTCGAACACATATGAAGCCTCACACAATGCAAACTTCATTAGATCTGTCTCTTCAGGAATGTGAGCATTATATCATCGTATAACAACACACTCCAATATACCACCAAACAATAGACCACCAAGTAAACCTGGCAGATGGGTTCTGACCAAAAAGGTGGTTAGAGGTTGGAAACCTGATGCCGAGCTTAGCGATCATTGTGATCATCATTGACAGTTAGTACTCTCCTGTTGGTTCAGCTGGTTGGCTTATAAAAGAGGGTATTTTACAAGTCCGTAGTCTTGATGGCACAAGTACAATCAGGCAACTGTGCACTTGTGCCATCTAGTGACAGATTTTAGTATTACAAAAGGTTCAAAGCCATTACCACCTTTGTGATATTCCATGAAATAGCAATGAACTACTCTCAATCTTACTCAATGCTACCTCCTTGTGGTAAAGCAATGCTGTTTTTCAACTAGATTATTACATTAAACATTGAATGGCATTTGTAAAGTGCTAGTCCTCTCTTTAATAGATGTAATCTGAATTATTTGACATCTCTGAATGTAAGCAAGGGGTGACCTACAGTATTAGGCTAAGTGTCTGTTTGACAGAAATGCCAACCTTCTACAAAGTGACAATGAGGTGCCATATCTATATTTAAAAAAATATCTGTTTCAATCCAAATATGTGCAGTGACAAAGGCAAGGACCAGTTACAGACTGACAGGGCTTCATACAGCAAAAAAGGTGAATTTTATAACGGTCCCTTGTCCCTGATGGTAGAGATAAAGTAATGGCAGGCAAAGGTAAGCGCATTGTTATAATCCATTTAAATGGCATAGAGATCAGAGTAAAGGACCCAAGACAGAATTGTATTTAATCTCTGCAGCGTAGTGGGAGCCATCTTCCTGAGCATGCAGCTGGGCCACTTCACTCCTCGTTGAGATTAATAGCAGGCACACACTGGAGGCCATTAATGTTGAAAAGCCGTGGCCCCACCTCACCCCCACCGCTGCCCTGGGAGCCACAGCCTCTATAATGGCTCCACTCTCTGAATTAATGGCGTTTACAGAGCATATGAAAAAAAAAGGCGATTTTAATTATAGACTTTGGTGATACCACAGAGGAAAAAGTGAGAAAGGGTGAGCTGGAAACCTTTTGTGTCTCCAAAGGCGACACAGTCCAGCTAATTGAAGGGTTCCTTGGATCCCACCCTGGTGTAGAGGGGTTTTACCACCAGGGAATTAGAACAGAAATTACAGCGTAATTATCAAACTAAGCTACTTTATACGTGTTCATTTCAATTTGCTGGAAAATTTCAACTTCATGTGAGCTGTTTGCACATTCTCAATGTTTTTGAAAGCTGAAAAATAATCATGGTGGTCCATCTACAATTATGTTTTTTTTTTTGACATAATATAAGAACCATCATCATAGTTCTCACCTTGGTAAATCTTAGGCAGTTGAGATGTTACATGAAAATAAACCTACAATTTTAAACCTTTCTATACACGGGTGAAACTGAAACAGACCTCAGTACAAGAATAAGCATACCCTTCCTCACCTTGTCACCTTGTCACTCTGTCATTTCTAATAGTGCCTATTGCGTGCACATCACAAAAGAATGACAGCTGTTAAACAGAAGCTTGCGATGAAACGTGTGGTCGCCTATATAAACTCTTTTCTCATCATCTGTCATTCAACGCATCAGGCTTCCCTTGCCAGGAACATCTCGGCAATGTTTCATTCCTATCAGGCAAAATCCCAGGACACACAATGCAAGCCCAGTGTAGCATTTCAGAGGGCCATCATTTGAGAGAACTATCAACTGAAGCATGCTAAATGCTTGTCTCTTCCTTCTATTTTCTAGAAATTGAAACTTCCTATTGTCTCGTGGCTGACTGCAGACTGCTGCTGGAGCAGTGTGTGTGTGTGTGTGTCTGTGTGTGTGTGTGTGTGTGCATGCAAGGCCGCTGTAAACGGCGGCTCGCTGACTGAACACACCTAGGCCCTCGCCAGTTCTGTAACGTTATCCGAGTGGGGATGGACAGTTCAAGGCGGCTGTCATCACCTGCAGCAGACCTCCATAATCCACGGTCAGAAGCCACCAGAGGATTTCTAAAAGTTACAGGTGGTAGCAGAAAGATCCCAGCATACAAATATTAATTAATAAATAATAAATAAATACAGACTGATATTGATAACTGGGAATTCTGGGATATATATTTGGGAGTAGATGTGCGACTGTACTATGAAGTAAGTATGATATATCATGTCAAAAAGAGAGAACTAAATTTCTAATAATTGAATGAATTGTTTGAGTGTATACATTGTTTCACTGAGCTCCCTATATATTGATTTGTCCAAAACTGTATTGATTTATTATTGACGTTCTTTCTTCGGGTGCAGCCTGACTTCAAAACAAGCTTGAATATTATTGATTCCTGTGGCCGTAATGAGTGGAAGAGCCTGACAGACATACAAAGATCCTCAAATAAGATGTGAAGGGATATTTCTTCGGCTTAGACTATTAGGACACTACATCCCTTTCACATTACAGCAGGTATGCAGAAGTCCACATACAGCAATATGAAGAATGATCTGACTAATTGTGTCCTGCAGAGGGCAGGAGAGACAGTCTGTCCATTGAACATCCCTTTCACCTGAAACCCAAGAAGAACCTCTTAAAAAGAGTCACTTGCAATCAGAAAGCCTCCATTTAATTACAACACACAGGAAATTACCGGGTGAATGGGTCAGACGCTGATAAGAGGCTGAGCCCTGCATGACAGCTCCTGAAACCTGAGCAGCACCATTTCAAAGCTGACTTATCACAAAGGCCCAGTCTGGAGGCCTGACAATCTGATTGTACTGTCAACCAGATTCATAATTAATATATTTATCAAATTAATCGCTGAAAAAAGCCCTGGCCCTCTGAACAGTAGGCAGATTCATTGGTCACTGGCTCTGCTTACCGCTAATAACAGCGCTGTCAGTGAAATAGGCCCAGAGTGGGCCGATGCCCCAGACCCCATGACAGACAAATTGCTCCTCTGTGTAGAAATGATATGGGGAATTTAGAGAGTGAAAGAAAGGAAAAATGTCATTGTTTGGTGACAACCACAATTGCACCCTTGTCTCAGATTCTGCGTGCTGAGTTGGACAAACATGAAAGGGGCATTTTCTGTTTGGGGGAGCTAAAATACCTGTTGTTATGCCTCTATTTTACAAATCACTCATCAAAGTGTTTTTGAAAATGCTGTGTCTAGCTCCAGAGCTTCCACATGTTGTTCAACGGAAAATGAAGGCACGTAGCATTTCATCACCTGTATGAAAATAAAACAATATTGCACAAATGTACTCCATAATTAGTTGCCAAATAACACACTGCCTTATTACATTAATTAATAAGAATAACATGTTATGGGTGCTTTTTTAATTTTTTTTATTTAACCAGTAAATAGTGTTGAGATCAAGAATCTCTTTTCCAAATGATTTCTCGTCACAAAAAAAATCTTTATTTGGATTTGGGGTTACTAAAAACCTACTTAAACAGGAAAAAGGACAATCCCAGTTTCAAAGGGAAAAAAAAGCTAATAGGAACTGTTTTTAACAGGAACAAGTCATGTCAAAGGACCAAAACAACAGTTCTCTTGGGCTAAGGCCGTAGATGAAAGGTGCTTATTGTGGGGTGATACTGAACGGTCCACCTAGTTGAACATATACATCTAAAGAGCTACACTGCTTTTCATGGTGCCCTAGTTCAAACACACAAGGGGAGGATATGCAATCCTAGCAGTTCCTCTTTTAGGCCCGTAAATCAAAGGGTGGGACCCGAGCACTGCCTACCTGTTGAGCTTTCGACAAGACATCCATTCATAGACCTCCCCCTCACAGATGAGCTGTTCTACCTGGGCCGAAATAAGGGATTCTTTAATCTGAGAGGATGTACAACAAGGCACCTGAGCTTGTGTAAGCTCCATGGGGGTCTAGCATAACCTGGAGTAACAAAAACACCCTGCTCAAGTTGACTACATTTCCTGCTTTCGTTGTTTGCCACAAAGAGCAGCAGGAACAGTTGGTCAGTTTTCTCCGTCAATGGGAAACTGGAAGTTATTTGTGTTGACCGAAGCTGGAAAGCGCCAGGTATTTCAAGGGGCCCTCTGTACCTCATAAACTGAATATGGTTCAGTGCAGTCATTCATCCCCTGTTTTGTTAGCTTGTATTGGCTTTTGACATTGAGTCCCAGTACTCCTGGAGGAGCTTCTGTTCGTTTGTGTAATGTAAACTTCCAGGGTGTGCCCTAAATTATCTAAGGTTTAGACATAGGCATTATTACTTCCCTATTGCTTATAAGGTAAAAAAAAATATGCTTCAATACATTTAAGCTATTTAGCTTTTTTTTTTTACAGTTGACAAAATAAGACCCCAAACCAAATGATGTCAATGTGTTGTGTTGTTGTCAAGAATAGAGTGGTCTTTAATGGAGTGGTCCCTCACTCCATTAAAGACATTTCACCTCTTGGTCCAAAGGAGCTAATTAGACACTGGACACATATGGTTCAATTTAGATCACTAATGAGAATCTTTAAAGGCTGCTGGATGAAAGCAAAGGGATCCCTTTGTCTACTGGATTCCCATCTGGGCCCTTGAAAAGCATGAAATGGACCATCATCATTGGTCATCATCCCAGGTCATCAGAAAGTGATTCTGGAGGCGTAATTACATGATAAATATCTGTATTACACATACCTCCTGTCTCCACAGCACCCGGGGGACCAGGATCATCAATAGAGGCATACTAGGGGCCTTTTATTCCATGCCTGCGCTGTGTAGAAGTGCATGTGGCACATCGCTCGAATGCCATTCAGTGTCACACAGAATCTATAAAATGTCTTATCTTTCTGTTTTGTACCTACTGTTATTCGTTGTTTTCAGCTGCTTTTTCTGGATTCGGATTGCTACACATGGAGTTCCTGAGTCCTTCTGGCTTTATTATTGTCCTGAAGGAAGATTTATCATTGCCTTGTTTAATACCAGCCTCTAGATGGCAACGTCTACTGAACGTGTCATGGGCCTTTTTCTAGCGCTTATTCATTCCTTATCTTGTGGATGTAAAGTAAAATGAAATAAAGTGAATCAATAGTATTACTCCTACAGAGCATTCAATGACTAACCACTGACACGGGAAATGATTTCACGTGATAAAATATGCCTATTATAATTTTTTTGAATGACATTGAGCGGAACAAGGCCGTCCGTTTTCAAAAGAGCCGGGCCTGTAATTCATTAACAATACAGTCTATTCAGACAGCGTGAGACAGACAAACTAAAGCTCTACAGGGGCTGCACAAAAAACACCTAAAGAAATCAGAGACAGTACCCAATTCAGTCACACAATGTTGCTCGTGAATGTTAGGAATCCCCTAATTGTGATCAAGAACGCTGCAGGTTACCTATAACCCCACATTTCTCAGTGAGTCCTCCCTACGCTCATTGTCAGAGGCTTTTTACAGCCTCGATAATAGCAGCATTAGGAGGACAGACACATGGAACACAGGAATGTGTCCTATCCTCCTATAGCATCCAGAGCTGGAATGCACACCAAGTTGAATGAGGCAGTTCAAATATGTGTCTTGCTGCACAGTATGGAAATGGTAAGGGAGCTCATTTACACTTCTAAGAGGGAATAAAGATGTCACAACATTGCAAATCCAAAACATCTGAAAAATGATGACGTTCATTGTTCATGTTTTGTGTTATGAACTGCAGTTTCTTCACAGTGACTTCCTGAAAAACAATGAATGCTCGACTTATTTTCTCCCTTTGTTTTTTCGTTTGTACATCTTGATTGTTTTAATGTTGTTTTAACATGTTGTCCCTGATTGTTAATACATTTGATGTTTATGGTGGGGTGTCAGCAGATAATTTAGGTCCTTTTCCACAGTGAGAGCCAGGCTGGTTCACGTCTGTGGGCTGAGTGGGCCCATACTTCACCAATAACAACTGCACCAGGCAGATAGGAAAGGCTTTTCAGTGGGGCCAGCCTGCATCAATCAACTTAGTAAAAGGGCCCTCTCTATAATTGCCAACTATTACAATATGTGGCAGGAGGGGTTCAACACTATTTTCAAACACGATGAAATGGCAGCAAGGTCTCCTCTCACATCCAGTGATAATTGAACAATTAAACTTTAGCAGACAAATTACCTCTTCATATGGCGTAACTAATTACTAAGGCAGGCCAGTCACAATGAAGGCTCTTCAGCGTTGATACCAAAACGGTTTTCACAGTTTCACACTTCATTTTTGAGCCCAGGTTTAACACGGTTTATTATATCAGTGGGTTATGGTTGTTATTGTCAGTAGTTGTTGTTTGCTTGTGCATGCAGCATTTTAGCATGCATGCAGCAAATGCTTTGACAGGGGTGATTTCACCTCATTTGTACAGTTTTTTTTCAAGGCCTCTTTATAGCACCCAGGCTTTTTTTCAGGTGAAATGGTGCTAATTATACAGGTGATTGAGACCCAGGGACATTTTCAGACCATTTGTCTCAGGTCAGCCAGCTGCATCCCCTATTAAACAGCTTGATTAGACATGAATTTAATCACCTTGTTTGATTGGGGCAGTTAAGCTCTTTATACTCTTCACTGTAAAATGCTAATTCTTTCTGAAATTAATGGACGTGAATCGTCAGAGAAGCATATGGAGAATCTCTCATGTAAATAATTCATAGGAAATGAGCAAAAACTAGTGCACGGGGCATCAGCGATGTCATGTAGCCATTACTTCTGCAAATGAGATATTTGATTTGAGAGATTGAAAATAGAAATATCATCAACTTGAAAAATTATGCTTAATTTCAATCTGGCAATCTTAATTTGTACCATTTTTACCAGATATGGTTTCAGATTCTAGCGAGGATAGATTTGATGACGGGGCAATCAGTTTTCTATTTTTCTCATACAGAGAGGCAATGAAATTCATACCACTATCATTGACCTGATCATGCTCATCTCTTTCTATCCAGGTCATTAAGCCCTCTGCACAATAGAACTATCCAGCCACCCCCACAGTGTGAACCCTGATGCCTTATTGCACCATAGGAGACACCTGAAAACCCTTAGCAACTCCTCATGCACACAGTGGAGCTCTTCAGGGTGCATTAGTTGGAAATGACATTACCAGTCACAATGCAAGGCACAAGGCTTCAGAAACCACTTGAAGCATGCAGTGGACCTTAAGGGGGCCTCTATTTCATAAGTCTATAACAAAAGGCTAAAATTCATTCATTCTCCATAGCTGCTTATTCCTGTTCAGGGTAGCAGGGGGCTGGAGGGCAGAAGACAGGGAAACAGCCTGGACAGATCGCCAGTCCATCACAGGGCTAACACAGATAGACAAACAAATACACTCACAGTCACACCGATGAACAATTTAGAGTCTCCAATCCACCTGACTTGCATATCTTTGGACTGTGGGAGGAAATTGGACACCCAGAGGAAACCCACGTGAACACAGGGAGAATACAAACTCCACACAGCAAAGGCCAGGAATCAAACCCAGGAGCTTCTTGCTGTGAGGTGACAGTGCTAACCACTGATTCACCGATGAAGAGATAAACCATGGGTCTTGTGCCAGCAGTATGTTTAATGATAATCAATAATGACTATTTGGGTTTTTCAGTATTTAGCAATACATATAACAACATATAATGTGGTTAGTGTAAAGTTTGTAGAAGAATCAAAGAATCATGAGTTCATGATAATGAATGAAACTAACCTCCTCCTCGTCTGCCCCCCACCACCACCCACTAACCCCGACTCTAACAAACTGATTGTAATTGAAGGCATGCACAGTGGACAGTCACAGACAAGAAAGATTACAAATTTGATATTAAATTCAACTGAAAAGGCTAAGCTAGGAGCACAGAGCACATTTAATATAAATGTGGCTGCTCAAACGCACGTCATTTGCAAGTTCCAATACAAGATGATCATATGTGTTGATACGTCAAGCCGAGAGATGAAAATGATTGGAAAAGTAACATGAGGTGATTGTAGACAATATTAAATTGCACAAAGATGCTTTTGTTCATGAATCCCTGCCTGCAGTTCAGCCAATATCGCCTCTGCTTTAATTTGATATCTATTTATTTTACTCCATTGTTTGGATTTTATTGAGGTTGCGCCTGCTTTATCAGCCTGATCTGAACCAGAAGTGAAGGTCAGGAGAGGCAGAGTGCCTCTGTTTATTGGCTTCCATTGAGCCCATATGAGCTGATTTGGCTATCTGCTTTTGATATTAAGCTCTTTCATCGTATTTTCTGCTATCCGGATATTGTTTATCACTACATTGAGATATTCACTGTGTATTTACTGCCAAATTAAATATTCTTCATCACTTTTGTAATATCCTCTGTATAGGCTCATGCAGGGTGCGTGTATCCTGTTGGATCTGCGAATACATGAAAAACATGCACAATGTTCTGTATTTCACGAGGGCCTTCTCGAGCAAATGCTATGAAATACCCCATTTAATCATCACCGTTTTCTCTCACCAGTCACTAAAATTAGATGGAGCAGTCCTGCAACACAGTGATGAAACTTGGTATACAGACTCAATTCTTGACTAATTACAAAGAGCGTACTCAGAGGAGCATGAGTACTTGAAAATGTATTTTGTCCATAATGACTTTCATCACCGTCAATTTTTAAACAAATATTTGAAAGATGTCTCCCCTGATCCCCATTCATTTAGCATTAAAGATTCAGAGCAATGATTTTAATTCAGCCAGGTAAGCTTTCTAATTTGAGCCAAAGGTTATCAACAAAACTTTCAAAAACCATTAATCAATCTGGTAAAATGACGAAACCTTCCCAGACTCAACTACTACAACTCTATACACACTCACCACACACCATCATGCACATCACACACACATCACTCATCACCATACACGATGTTCCACTGGCCAGAAATAAACCATCCATTACCTCAGTAATAAAAACAAATATGTATCTGTTGTTGCTTCTGTTTCATGCTGTTTCCTGTATGTGCTATATTTATTGAATGTTTTTTTAAAACAATTTTTTGTTGAATAGGCAATAGTTTTCTGAATCTGAATCTGAACATCACATGAAAACAACAGGAAATATCCTTTACATTGCATCACGTAAATACTGCGGGGCAGAGTGACGTACTGTCTGACGTCTTGTGTATGTGGGTGAAATCTGATGCTGCACGTGGTCTGTTGTTTACTTCTTCTTGGAACGCGCCGTTAAACGGGTAGGGGGCCTGAAATTGTGAAACAGCTTTCCTGGATAGAGTTACATTGCTCAGCATTTGTCCAAAGCCCGTAGACCACCAGTAACGCAGGAAAATGTCAAGCTGCTGATCGTCTTTTTGTCTTTTCGGAGGCCTCACTAGCAGCGCAAGAACTCAATGTATGTATTGTTTTGTTCCTTTCTGCTTGTTCTCTGTCCTTAGCTTTTAGCATTGCCCTTCTTCAGAGGGATCCTCAAGTTCAAGTTCCTATTCAAGTGTTAAGTTAAGGCTGAATCTGGCATGTTTTCAAAATGCTCGAAAAACTATATCAAAGTGAACTACAATAAACATGTTGACATCTTTTTGACAGTATTGCAGTAGTTAATTGTTGACGTAACTAGTCCCAGTTGCCTAGTGAGTGAGGCGTTGGTTTGTTGTTCCACATAAAGCCTAGGATGCTTCAACTTGGAAGCAGGCTAGTCCAGTTTCATTTAGGCTCAGGAGCTTCAGAAAGTGCCAAAGGCCAGAGCCCACAGCCTACACAAACACCACATGACTTTCTGCAACATATCAGGTATGTCAGGAGAAAAGTATTGCGTTTTTTTAAAACCCATGAAGTCTGCTTCTACACAAAATTTAATCCAATACAGATTTTCTTCCATGACTTTTCTTTTTTTTTTTTTCCAATTTCAATTTCTTACCCTCTATAGGCAACTCACCGGACTGAAAAAGGAGTATGTTTTCTGCAATCTGCGTATCCCCAATCAATTTCAGACAGCCAAGGATGACATCAACATTGTTATCCTCACAGGTAGGTATCATGGTCATGACCGTCCTGCATGCAGTAGTGATCCTAGACGTCCTAAATTCTTAACTCCTATAACCTATTGCTGTCTCTTATGAAGGCCAAGGGGTCTTCTGCATAGATGTAAAATCCTGGAGAGGCATGGTGTCTGCACGCAACCAAAACTGGCATGTGCAAGTCAAAGAAGAGGACCAAAACCTTACCAATACCTGCATCGAGCAAGTGGAGGACCCCCTCAAAGCTATCATGGTAAAATTACACTATTTTAAATTCATGAAATACTATAATGGAAATTGTCAAAACATAAATGTCAACAAGGATGTTTGTTTCCGAGGTTCAGTCTACAGTGCAGTACGTTGTTGTCATCCAAGTTGACAACAAGCAGCGCGAGTTTCACACTCTGAGTCACCACAACAATTTATATGGAAATTGAAAACACTAAAGCGGGGCTTGCTAAACTTCCCAAGTGGGGGCTCTTCATTTGAAAGACCATAATTATGTTCAGATGGGGTGAAAGCAGGCAGGTGCCTAAACACAGCTGTCACCTTATGTGCCCGGGTCTGTTAGGAGTCAATCATTTCCATCTCTATAGATGTTGAATTTGGACTGAGACTGGCAGCTTGACGGCAAACACTCACTACATTATTCAGATTGTTCTGCTTGACGTGGACATACATTTACCTTCAAGTCATTCATCTAAACAAAGCAGATGCAGCCTCACCGTCTGTGCCAATTTGGAGTTGCGTAATTTCTTTAAATGCGTTCCAGTGGAAAAGTGGGCAGCTTCTTTTATGTTTTTCTTTTAGGTCATTATATAACGGGACTATTATGTTTCATACTGAGTCATTCTTACCAAATACTGACATTTTCTCTTTTCAGGATGAATGAACGTCATTTAAGTCTTATGGCTTGCATATAATTGAACTGTCTACTCCTCCAGGCCAAGACGGCTAACTTATGTCACCATTTGAAGAGCAGTGGAGTGTCTGTGCGCCAGACCCTCTTCTTCCCCAGTGTCGTCTTCCTCTCTCCAGACTGTGAGCTGGATAAAGAGCTGAAGAAGAGGAGGGAGCTGGTCTCCCACAGCCAGATCAATGCTTTCCTTAACTCTTTCAGGGAGGGCTACGTTGCCTGGATATCAGATGCTCTGACTCCCTCCTGGCTCTCTGGTGAGTGGGTCTTAAGTGACTTACATTAATATTTTAGGGATTTAATTGATGCTCTTATCCAGAGCAACATACAGTGAATGTAACAGTAGAACATTAAATTAAGTGGGCTTGTAACCAGGAGGGTGCAGGTTCAAATCCCTGCATAGGCTGGAAAAATGTGGATGGGAAGTCCCTCCCTCAATGTGCTCTTGAACAAGGCACTTAACTCGCAGCTGCTCCAGTGGACATACATGCTCAGTCAACTTTCCCTAGATAAATAAAAAGTTAAAATAAATTCCTATGTTGTCAACATTACTATGATTTAGGTATTTAAGTAAAAGGCTCAAATAATAAAGATGAAGTGGAGATATGGACAATCAAGATCTGCAATCAGTATAATCTGCAATTCATGGGACTACTTGTGTATTTCATGGTTTCCTTTATAGGTCATCTGTCATACAAGCAAATGGAGGCAGTGCGTGAGGTCCTGAGGGGGGTGGGAACGTGGGATCTGGTGAGGTTGCACTGTGGTGAGCAGCTGAAAGGAGACTACCAGGGCTGCCAGTACGTCGCCCTTAACCGCCAGGAGACGGACACACTTGAGTTTTCCAGGGTCAAGACCCTGTCCGCTGATTCGCTGTGGGCCCTGCTTGGACATGCCCCTCAGGTTAGTACACAGACACCTAGAGCATTGGCACTGATGAGCTTCCAGGAAAAAGTGAAATTTTAGAGCCTCCAGAAATGAGTGTTGCATGCATGTGTCATAAGCAAGGCCACCAGCAGGTGGCAGTAGCACTGTAAATTTCAAGGAACTGACATTTTGAAAGTGTCTCACTCAATTTTTTGTCATTTTCTCCTTGTTGCGGGAAGCACACTGTGTTTTAGGCTAAAAACTATGACAGTTTTAGAATTTATTTCCAAATGATTATAGCCTTTGTTTCTATTTGAACTTTTCCTGATATAATCATACTGTATTTGCATCAGGTTATTTGATTACAATAAAAGTGTGCTCGAGAGAAGCAACAAAAAAGCATTTCATTCAGGTTTTAGTATTATGTTTTAGATTATATGGCACTGACAGAAAATATGAAAATATCCCCTATGAATCCTACAATCATCTACAAGGCCATTTAGTTGTAAAACCTTTTCCAGCAAAACTTGCATGATTTAGCATCAGAGAAAAGAATGGCTTTCTCTCCCTGCCTCGCATGCCCGCTCGCATCCCTTTTGACTGTCCCAGATCACTTCCATTAACGCTGGCATGCCGTGTGTTAATTACTCCCTCAGCACTCTAAGCCATCAGTTTTTTTTGTTGAGGTAAGTAATTCTGCCCACCCACAAGGTGCTCATTAGCTGCATTCAGTTGATTGAATTAGAAGACTTTCACAGTCTTGCAGCATCATTTGAGCCCATTCACTTTTTCAAATTGGTTGATGTTTGGGATTTAGAGTTGTTTATTTTAGTGCAAGGCAATTAATGTGTTTGGCTACTAAGGTACAGTAAATGTTCTCTCTCCAGGTGGCATTAGACCAAATCTGATCTGTCACTATGGTAAAGCATGTAAAGCTCGGTTATGTTGTGCTTCACTACTTATGAGATTCACGCAAAATAATAGTGATTCTTGTTGTTTAAAAAAAATCACACAAAATTCTTCAGTCCTGCTTTTTATAGACATTTGTTGAATGAAGTACATAGACATAGACAAAGGTCAGAGCTCCCAAGGTCCAGCGGGTATGACCCCCGCATAGCATCCATTACAGATTAACACCCACTCTGAGCACCCCTGCACCCAAACATTCAGCCTGGGGTTTTCTTACAGACTCCACACACAGGCTCAGCGCGCCCACCCCCAACGCCCCGACTGCACTCTTCCCTCTCCCCTCCAGCTGCTGTATATACGATACATGACCCGACAATCATTAGGCAGTCTCCAGCGGGCCCTTTTCTAGCCCAAAGGGACACTGGGCTACAGCAAAATATATTATTTTCAAAGAAATATTTGTAAATGGAAGCTGTATAGCACCCTGTCATAAGGCAAACCTCTTCCCCATATTTCAAAGAGAAGTGTGACTGAGAGAGTGTGGAGCCATAAGCCCCTGCATAGTGTGAAATATCACATTTGTCTTGTATATTCAATAAACAGCAGCACTCGTCTCCACTCGTGGCAAGGTAATACTTTTGTTACACCATAGTACGCAGATGAATAAAACACAAGAAGATATTTGGTTGACTTAGCTATGAATCACCTCACTCTGGCTCAAATACATTGTAATCGATAGGCCATGATGTAGTTGTAGATCTTTTATGAAGCCACAGCTCTCATTGTGAAATTGCAAAGCCCTTCGGTTCTTACTCAGCTGTAGCCGGTATTGATCAGGAACAATAGAAGGACGGTAGATTTTTCGCTTGGATGTGTAAGATGAATACAATTAATATATACTTTTTGTCACCCATTCTGTCTGCGTAAAAGAAAAGCTCTTCGCTTGTGCACAGCAGCTGTTATAGGGGAAGCTCGGGGGTGGCAGGGAAACTTGATAGCTCCCCCGGGCACATTTTCAGAGCCCAGAAATGATGCGTGCCTTTTGATTTGTTACTTGTAAACACACAGGCTAGAAGATCTGTGATATGACTTACAGTTTCACCCAGGCATCTGTCTGATTGTACGGCGTGGCACCAGATGCATGCACAAAGCCACCGCAGAGTCAGTAGGTGTGTTTTGTGGGCTCAAGTCAATTATTCTGTGGAGAGTAGGATGTCTACATGTCCCCAAAGTGGAGAATGATTGAGTAGAGTGGCTGTAATTTATTAATTATGGTCTATATTCTTAGACCACGGTTCTGGCTTCATTCAATTTGTATGGATTGAGGGGTAATTACTGTGTGTGTGTGTGTGTGTGTGTGTGTGTGTGTGTGTGTGTGTGTGTGTGTGTGTGTGTGTGTGTGTGTGTGTGTGTGTGTGTGAGTGTGAGTGTGAGTGATAGAGAAAAAATCTATTCACGTCATACTTTAAAGCGCAGGTTAGTTACGTTGTTCATCTTAATTCTGATATTTCATAGAGCCTTTTCCCTCTCTGCACCACGGACCAGTTTGTATGACCCTCATTTAGGAGGGGCAGAAAAAACAGTCCCCTGAATCACAGTCTGCTAATTGCATAGCTGAGAAGCAGCAGTTGAGTTCCTTCGACCGTACGCCACCCTGTCAGCTGATTAATAGAAGTCAAGCCACCAGGCGAAAAGCCGTAAATTCACCGTCAACATCCCTTAAAGGAGAGGATAACGGCGAACGGAGAATGGCACAAATAATCAGGCCCTCGTTGTCAGAGATACAGCTCATTTCTCTGACTGGGCACAGATTCCACACAGATTCAGCTTGTTAATTTAACTCTCCACTGACATTCCTCTCAGTTTGGCCATCTCCCAGGCTGCACGCGTCACAGGCCTGTAATGGACAGGCTGGTGCGCTCGGTGCTTAGTACTGAAAAGGCATAGAGGAGCGACATCAACCGCTTTGTGCTGTTAATGAATGGAGGCACACAAAAGGCCAGGAGCTGGCCATTTACAGAGCCTGCAGAGCCTGCTGCCTAGATAGATAATATTGGCAGCCAACATAGCTTTTTGGTCTTTTTTTTTTATGTAGAGAAAAAAAAAAGATTTAGCCATTTTTTGAAAAAACATGCAGTAATGCCCCTTACTGCAGCTATACACTGATATGGTAAATCCTTCATCGTAATCATTCTAAAAAAATAGAAAATGGCAGCTGTGTGATTTTTCTGTGAATGCTTTATAAATTGAATGTCTTAAACAAAAGATGCTATATGAAGATGAATGTCCCTGAAATGTCACTGAAAGATGATGGACTTGGGAATGAATGTTTTCATCCATGATAACACAGGTACATATTTTCCATTACCAGAGAAGAGCACACTTACAGCTTGTTTCACCCAGCGTGCAAGACAACACATTTTTTTTAGACCCATAGATTTCACTGTTTTCCTCTGAAGTACCTGGCTAAACTTGATGGAAGGATAATTTTCTGTACTGTTTTGAGTTTTCTGAAGAATCCCTCGGGAACAAAGATCTATTAATTTCACAAACGCGCAGCATTTTTCAACAAATGAAAAAATGTGGGAAATTACCATCATTTTTCGGATTTCTGTAATTGCAATATAGCTCTCAACAGGAAACTGGGCTTGGAAATAATTTGCACCAGAGTGTGTGTAGGAAGCTGCCGAGAAAGCTAACCACGCAATTACACATGAGAAGAGTGCTGCAGAATCACAAGTGTCGGTAATGAACTAGTTAAGACACCGGCACTTGTACAGTGGAAGGCAGTGATAAAAGCTGCCTTGTAATAGGCTGTGATTAAACTTGGCGAATCTATTTTTTTACTCGAGCACTGTGAAGAGTCCCGTGGAGAGATTCTGCATCTGTCAATTTAAAGATGACTCAATGTGTTTTCTGGAAATCCACCACCCAGCGAGCCATACCAGTCGTTTTAGAGGGCCTTTCAAGCACTCTTTTGTTAATTTAGTTCAACTCTACGTGTAGAGTTCATGTTTTGCACATTCCTACTTAACACAAGGGGGTTTGAGTTTCGGTAAATTTGAATACATGTTTTAAAAATGCTCCAAACCATCAATATTCATTACAAACATTTTTTTTAATGTTCTATAAGCTTTTTATTTTATTTTATTTTTTATTTTACCGTTATTTTACCAGCTGTGGTCATGCAAAACCCAAAGTAGGTAACAATACAAGTAACATATATATATATACTAATATCCAAACACATTCATGGTATACTGTATGCATTGAATAAAACATGCAAAACAGGCAAAAAAAAAAAAAAGTCATAAATGAGGAAGAGGCCCAGCACCTGCATACTCTGTGGCCCTATGGCATAGTCTTTGTGTAAAGCTTATTGTCTGCAAGTGTGCTGTTTGCCTGGTGTTTCCATTCAAATGTAAATAAGACACTGTATTCTTCACGGAGTATAGATTTATCTATACATATACATCTCCCGTTAAGTAAATACGCCTACCCTTTTTTTACCTCCTTAATGAAACCACCTAGTTTTATACAGTACTAAAGTGCATTGACTGCTGTAACTGAGGATTTGTTATCTAGCCTAAACCTTCCTTTGGTTACTGGTCAAGATGTTAATTTCATGCTGGTAAATTAAAGCCTACTTTATAAAAGAACTATTTGTTTTGGCGTTTCAGGATATTACGGTGATCTCTACTGTATAAGTCGTAAGATATGATCAATAGGGATTCATGAATAATGGAGAGGCCTAGCGGAGCAGAGACACTTAATTACAGTTTCAAAAGCCATTCTCCTTAATTGAGGAGAATAAAGGTGCTGAAGTGGACTGAACAGTAAGATTAGCATTTCTATCCGTGGCTGTTTTTATACAGCGAGGCAATCACTGACCACCGAAACACCAACTGGCAATTTGCAAGTCACAAGTTCTCAGCTCTAGACTAATCTAATTACACATCATCATTTATTGACGGATCTGTGCTTGAAATCTGGCACAGTAGTTTATTTTGTGTGTTTTCTGCCCATTTCCTCCGACCACCTGTGTGAGCAGAAGAAATAGAGTCGGCCTTTGTATCATTCTTTCAATGCAAAGGCTAATGTGCTGCATATCCCGACAGTGCGTGGCCATTGTGTGTACAGTACGCAGCAGATAACAGTGTATAATTGACGGCCCTGCCATCTGTTACAGTTACGTGAAATTACGGATAAACTAGTTAACAGACACTTTGGCCCATTGTCTGTTGTTTTGATAATCACCCTTAATAACGGACGGCATCAATATGGTCTTTAAACCTGGTTTGGGAGTTAATGGAGTCAGATGGGGGCAGTCAGTGTATGCTCTGGGGGTAATGCTATTAGAGATGTTTGTGAAGAGCAAATTAAATCAGTCATAGATTGTGCCCTCTCAAGTCAGCCAGACAACCAGACCCATTGAAGAGAAAAACTGGGGATTCATATTTTAGCCTCTCACAGAAAATGCACTTATGTGGATGGAAATAAAGTCAGAGCTGGGTGAATGGATGTAAATGGTTATTGCTGGGACTCTAATGGCTTCCTGTAAGCTGAGGCAGGTTGGAAGCAGAGACGGAGCTATTCAGAACTTAACCAGCCATTTTTTAGGTCATGGCTTTAAGCAAATGTAGTTATTGAGCTGGATTGTAATGTCACCAGACAAAAGATTCACCGGCTCACCGGACGCTCACAAAGCTCGGAGCACGTGAAAGTTCCATTATTGTGCATGAGTATTTCATGTAGGCCGCATTGTAGTGATTCTTCAAACAAGCCGTCATTGGACTGATTCCACACCGAGGATACTTTTACTCTCCCCTTTTTGCAGCGGGTTGTTATATATTCATCCAGGGATCCAAACCGCACAATGTCTACCTAATTGCCTTGTTATATCCTGCCAATATGACAGTCGTTTTCACACTGAATTACTTTTGGTCCGATTCCATCGCATTTGGCTTGTCGACAAAGACATTGGCGCGCCAGAGGTGTGTTACTCAGTGTTCCTCCCATCTGTGTCTGGTGAGACACGGTGTGGAACAAAGAGCCAGTCGTCTGAACCCGGTGTGGCGTTACGCTCACTCGGAGTTCACCTGAAACACGGCACCCATGGCTCCGGGTAACAGCCCCCGCTGACTGATACCCCGCTGGGATTCTTTGACTTTATCGGAGGAAGAATCTGAACTTACTGAATGGCAGTACATGCAGGTGGTGACACGTCCCTACCCAATTACACAGTTCCAGGCATTATCCATGCTCGTCAGACCTGTCAACCTTTTTAATTAGTGAGCCCTATAAATAACCAGAGAAAGGGTAATTCATGTGTAGAGGTCAACATTTGAATCTGCTACAGCATCATGATGCAAAGTGCATGGCAGCGATTCATTTGTTAATACATTGCTTGAACTGAATGCAGTTATATCAAACTATGGCTGTGAATCTGTGCCATAACCGTCCCTACAGGTAGATGGCAAGGAAACCTGTCCCCTTCTGCCGTGGAGATTCCCATCGGCCATTTGTGAAGAGATGTTTCTCTTCTGCAAGGGGAATGAGCTGCCTCCTTGAGTTAAAGAGGGTAAAAGGTGAACAGCAAACCAGAGGCAGGATTTATGACTATAAGCAGACGGTAAATAAGAGGAAAGAGCTTGTCTTGTTGAAATGTGAGGAGTGATGTCATTCAGACAAACTCCCCTGACACCGAAAGTGAGAGGGGGATCAGGGGTAGACACCGTTAGGTGAGCTCTCAGTCCTTTGTGTGACACCCAACCCTTAGCCCCAAGGGTCTTGTCCTCTCCGTGAAGTGTTATATATACACACAGACACACACACACACACACGCACACGCACACACATTTAGGCCTGTCTGCGCTTGAAGTGGTAATGTGTCAGAGACCTGTGGACAATACTCGAAAGGGAGACATTATTTCAAAATGAATGCAGAGCGATTCATCTCGGCCTACTGGAGGTAGTGGAAGTGTGACTGGCTACATGTAAGTCTGCATTTCTTCTGTAGGATGCAATTTGCACACATTTTATATTCCTAGTGCAATCAGCATCCTGCATGAAACGTAGGCCTACAGCACTTACACTACCTCCTGTAGGCTGAGACGGTCTACACGTATATGATGTCTGTCTTCGTATCCCAGGCCACAGACAGTTCTCCAGCTTGCATGGATACGGCTCTATTGTATTCTGTTCTATTAGAAAAGGAAACTTGTGTCGATAAACACGTCAGAACTTCCCTTGGGTCCACTTTACATTTTACACGCAGCATCATGGGTCCTCTTTTCCATATCCACACACACACATCAGCGTACGCTCCAGAAGATTACAGACAGGCCTTTTTTTTGTTTTTGTTTTTTTCATGCCAGCTGTTTGTCTGCACTTTGTTCCTCTGCTGTAGATTGGATACAGTTCATCCACATCCTCAGACACTTGTCTCAAGTGGCTGAGAGGTTAACATGCAGTGGCAGCTCCCTTTACCTGACACACTGTCTCTATAGCCGTCTTTGCGGAATACCAGACAGGCAGGTAGGCTGGACCACACAGAACTCCCCCCTGCTTTCCCTCTTTGATTGTATGCCAAAAACACCGGCATCCACCCTCCCTGTATGCCGTAACCATCTGCATCGGGGTTGATGGAGCAGTAGCGCTGAATTTTCTCCCTTTGAAATGATACCGTGTGCCCCGTTCTTTGGCTTTTCTGCATGGTACTTGTCAACTGTTTTAATGGTAATGGTTTTCAATTAGCAACCCTGCAGAAAATCCTGCTTTTGCTATGTAAAACTTGACATGTTCATCATATTCTCTAGTTATTTTAGTTCTAAGTGAATTGGTCTGTGTCAAGCACAACCACAAAGATAGTTATTCTTTTTTTGGGGAAATGAATTGCTGGTTACCAACTGTTGCAGTGGACAGATTTCTTGCACTCATTTACCTCACTGTTTCTTTGTGTTGGTATACATTGCCTGTCTGTCACTAGCACATAGTTATGTTTCATGCAAATCCCAAATTAATAGACACTCACTCATTCGGAAGTGATGCTATTGTAACAAAAGCTACATGGCATTCGGCCAAGGCTGCAATAAGACACAATTGTGTGTTTTTTTTTCTCTCTCCCTGTTTTAAAGCACAGTAATAAGTAAAGTAAATGGCAGAAGGATATGTATTTGAAATTGCGGTAGCCTTTGTTGCCGATAATTAGGTTAGCGGCAAGAGTGTGCAGGTGTTGAGGGTGTCCTCTGTGCTCGCATTGTTATCAACTTGCTCATATTCGTAGGCCCTCGGGGGTGTCGCACTTCCCATCAGCCCCGAAGCTCACCAACCTCTTCACTATTAAAATGATCACGTTCAATAGCAGACAAAGGGAAGAGGGAACAAATCTAGTGCAGGGTATTTTCCCCACCTCTAATGCTTATCTGCCTTTTGATGTCGGTGTAATAAAAGGCCTATTGGGCGGCCACAATGACCTGCAAAATGGACAAGGGTGATATACTGGGCTCTGACTGTCGCTACCATTAACTAAAAGGCCCAGACATTATGGAGAGCCAGAGATGAAAGAACATGGAAAAAAATAATAATTGAAAAATTGTCTAATGCTAACGTGAAAGAAAATGGAACTGTGAAAAGCACTGTAATATTCTGTTATCCCCAGTAAATGCAGCCAAACAAGAGATGCAGCGAGGCATTCTTTTTGAAATGGATGTGGTTCAATTACTTGCATGTCTAAATCTAGTTAAGGCTTTCATTGTCAGGCTAAACATAATAGGCAGTTTTGATGGAGTGTTAAAGTGTATTATGCCCTGCAACCTATAGAAAATAAGGGATGAGTCCATTGAAGATGAAGGGGAATTAGAAAGCTCACAGTGAGAACAAGGTTAGTTTAATATTTATTTAGTAACAGGGTGCCATTTGGATCACTGTTCCAAAAGACGTGCATAGTATGCTAACAGGAGTAAGGAAAATCTGACTTTTTTTTTTTAAGATGTCTATCTGATCTAATCGTTTGAAAAGGGGGATCCTCTCACAATCACAAACTGTCATAAGGATCACATACAGATATATTTGTAAAATGTGCTACCTCAGATTGACAGAAATGTTTAGCTTCGCCATTAACAGATCCAGTGACCGTTCCAACAGACGAGAGCCAGTAAGCGTACACCGGTGTACCGATCCGAAGGGCCAGAGAGGACGCAACAGCTTGTAAATGTGGAGGTCAAACGTGAAGGCCATGTGTGTCTGCGGAGGTCTAGACAGAGGTCAGCAGGTCTAAGTCAGGGTCGTGACCCCAGCGAAAGCCCCGGACAGCCGAGAACAGAACCTCACTCTCAGCCATTTAAAGCCAGCTGGTGACTGAATGAAAATAATTGCGTGCAATGCGTATTTACTGGTTTCGTTCTGCCACTTTCCCCCTTTCCCCTCTACAGGTAACGGTTAAACTGTACAAGCGTGGAGCTCAGGGCTGGCTGGGCAAGCCCGTGAGTGCCACCACTACCATCCCCTCCAACACCCATGTAATCTTCAGGATCAGTGGGGAGGAAGAAGACGCCAAAATCCCAGCAAACACCATCCACAGCATCATCCTCAGCATATGACAGCCGGTATCAGTGGAGATTCTTGGTTAGACACACAAGTGCGCAGTGTCAAATTGGTCTAACAAACCAAATCAGCTCAAACCTGATGAGAAAACATGCCTGCCTCATCACATTTTTATTCTGAGTGCTTCTTAGTGTAGGGTTTCTGTTTTATTTGTCATACTTTACTTCATTGATATGAGTTTACCTGGAAACATCATTTGTCACCATCTTAAGTCAAACATCTTCAAGCGTGTATTTGCTGTGGAAAAATTCCCCGTTCACCGATTTCCCCCGATTTTCCAAAAGCCCGCCATGCTTGATGGCAATATTATGTTAATGAAGATTGTTCAGACAATTAGCCTGATTAACTTTCTCTTGTTTTGAATGACTAGGGCTGGCCCACACTTTACACCAGCCATTAATTATCCATTACGCTGGTTGATTGTGTCAAATCAGTTCAGGTCTGAAGAGCGTAATGTGTTAATTGTGGCGGTTAAAAATTGGTGGCCTCTAGTAGGATGAGGGCTGGGCAAGTTACTGCGTCTATTGGTTTAATGGGCAGTGATTTACAGTCTGTTTAGACGGTGTAACTGTAAGGTGCTTTATTAATAAGCTCCACTGCATAAAGGGGATGATAACATATTCAAGAGCGCCCGGGCTCAGCCTCCAGCACCATTCATATCTGTTCTCTGTGAGTCACTTTCCATCAGTTACCCAGCTCGTACAGCTGCGCTAACAGCTAGCAATTCTATTTACTGTGCCTGGCAGTGGCTAAAATGAAGTTATTTCCATCACGATATCAGTGCCTTTAGCTAATTTGATAGAAAAAGCTCTCTGTTTCGATGGTATCTCCTTGTATGGCATCTCTCTACCTGAAACATCATTACACTGTACTCAAGCGCCTGTTTACAAATTTACCTGAGGTGCAAATCATTGACAGCTGTAAAAACACCACTGCTCACTTTTATCATTTGTACACACAGATTTTTAGCCTTTTTTTTTTTTTTTTTGCTTTTTTGAGATTTTTGTTCTCGGTAGATCACTTTCAAGTAATTATCAATATTTGGTTGTACCATGTCTGTCAATCTAAGTGTATTGTTGAATTTATTCTCCTGGTGTATTCATCCTCCTCAGTACTAAAGGATGTTCTCAGGAAATTCTATACGCTCAACATCACTTGACAGACAATATTGGATGCTCTGGGGTTCAGTCATTACAAAAACCTTTAAGCAATAATTTTGAAACGTGATGGGTGTATGTAGGTTTTACTGTAGCTTTATAATATTATTATTTTGTTAATGTGTTAAAAATACTTCAAGCACTTTCAGTATCACAGCAATTTAAGAAGCATGATTTTTTTCCCCATTTAAGCATGTTTTATTCATTGATGTGTTTTTATAGTCTTGATGTACGTAATTTATCTGTTAACATATATTTGTACTACTTGGTATTAAAAATAAAATGATTTGATGGTACACTGTGAGCGGCCCACTTCTTAGAGATTATGGAAGCTGTCAATCTGTATTTAGTATTCGTAGTAATTTAGTAGACCCTGTTTTGTGTCCTCTGAAGCTGTGCAGTGTGCACACTTCTATCACTACTGGGCCACAAGGTTTCTTCAAAACCTTATTGGGGAGATGGAGGGCATCCATCAGCATCTCACCCTGGTCTTTGAAAGCATGCACGATGTCTCAAGCGTGGTCAAGGTCTGGGGATTAGGGGCGGATGGCTAGCCACGAGGACAAAGGGGACTCTGTCAGGTAGTGGTGGTGGTGGTGATTGGGAGGGGATGCTGAGCGGAAATGGACATGGAGATCAAACTAGAACATAGTGTGACAAGGTAACAAGGTAAACCGATCCAGCCCATAATTCCTCCGGAAACTGGATCAATGAGGGTTCTGTTAAAATGGAAATCCTACCGGATATTGAGTTTCAGCGAATCCATAGGTGGTACAAAGCAATCATTTTTAAACATCCAGTTGTTTTCCTTTGTAATAACGGGGTTTTTCCTGGCTCATAAAAGGGCTTTGGTGGTACTTCAGGTGGTATAAATCAACAGCTTCTCCCTGGTCTGTGAACGCACCGCGCACCAACCTAGAGCTGAGAGTCTGCTATCTAACTTTGGATAAAGTTTGAGGACATTTTTGTCTCGTGCTCATCTCGCTAGACTTGTTGCCTTTTCTTGACTTCTTCTGCATCGCGATAGTGTAACAAAGCCGACGCCCTGCTGGTCAGAGTACCATATAGCAATCAAAAATAGAGCAAGGGAAAATCTCATTGAAAACAATTCAAAATCACGTTTTATAACACCAAATTGTATTTTTTCCGTTCTGGTGGCTTCCCTGAGCCTGAATAAGGTAGTACAACTTACAGAGATGGGTTTCACTCATAAGGTGTTTTGAGGTCAGCTGTGAACACTGAACATAGGGTGACCTGGTTTGTCCAGTAAGTAAAGAACCAAAGGTCTTAACCCTGTGGTAGGACCAGGTGTCGAACTCTGACCTCTGGCCATGGAGATGGTCATTCAGCACCAGTCCCCAGGGTTGCCAGGCCAGGTGAATGGTTTGACCTTTCTTTAGGATAGGACATTGGAGATAAAGGACAGGATCTAAGCTGACATATGTGAAAGGGCAAGCTACTCTCTACTACTCCCAGCCACACACTTGGGAATCCCCCACCACAATGTTATATTTGTATGGGTCAATGCATGAGGATATGCCTGTTTTTCTTCTCCAAAATGTTTGAAAAACTTCCCTGCACCTGCTTGGATACAGTCGGTTTTGCTGCCAAATTCATCTTTGAACAAACTCAATCAACAGAGCAGTTTTACCCTATTATGTGAATCCCCGTCTTCTGTGGTTTTCCTGCTTCAGCTTGGATAGCTCAAAGGTTCTGACCAGGGAAAGGTCAACAAGCTCTTTTTAACTGTAACATTTTCTGAGATGCAAGCCTGTTCCATCTGTAAAGGACCCTAGAGATATGATTGTGTTTTTCTGAGAGTCTAACCCCACAGTTAATGCTGTGTTTAAGTGGGGAAACACAGTGTACTCTGCAGAGGAAGGACTTCTGCTCTTATGTGCCCCCACATAAACACCATGTGAACACGAGGTACTGAAACTGTCAGGGCATTCTGTTTCGGTGCTTAACAGTGCTGTAAATTAATGGAAATTGCTTTTCATCTCACATTGTTTCAATGACGTTGGCTGTTTATTGTTCATATGAACTTCAGGAGGTTTTCCAGACATGCACTGAAGAGTTTGCCCTGTGATTCACACCAATATGAATAAATCATCTCAGCCACTATAGTTTACGTAATTATGACAACAATCATGTGACTGCTGTCTGTAGTTTGCGCAGGGTAAATTATGCAATCCAAATGTCACCAACTACAATGACAATATGCAATTAATGAGTGCTGCACTGCCAATGTTTTCTTGGTATTTGATGAGCTTTACACCAGTCAGAGCTTTGTTTTTCCTTGTTAAGCATCTGCCTCAGAAGCAGGGGTAATTTAATGAACCCAAATATGCTTAGATGCTATCTGTTATAATGGAAACAAGTTTGAAATCCCTCAGGTTTACAAAGATATTCCTCCTGAATTTTTTTTTTAAAGATTATTCATCATTAGCGCTATTTAACTGCAATCAACATGTAATTACTCGGCAATATTGGGTCCATGAAATGAATGTAAGGACTATAGTAGGTAAGGCTGCAGACTGCAGAATGCAGCTGACCTGCTTGAGCAAAGAGGGATCGTTCTCCCAACACCTTTCTAAGCAGCAATATTCATACAAAATGGATATATCAGAGGGTTAAGGGTGCTTACGAGAAAATAATGCAGTGATGTTTTTTTTTTTCTAAGTGAAGAATCTTTTGATGCATTTCTCAATGTGATAAAGTGTAATTGTGGTGAAAACGTAATAATTGGCAGCTCCATTTTGCAGGCTTTTATACTTCTACTACACTGTGATGAAAGGGGACAGGTCGTCCCACTAATGCCCACCAACCTCTCTTCTGTGACCAGCATTTCGCTGAACGGCAACAAAGCTTTCAACAAAGAGTATTCTGGAGCATCCATAAGACACTAAATGTTTTTTTCCACCTCTTACAAATGTTCAAAATCAAATAGGGTACTCAAATGTCTCATGAAGAAACTGTTAAATGATTAGTTATTAACAGACTCCAGACTACATTAAGATATAGAGAATGACTTATTTAATTCTGTATCCGTAAATGGACATGGGGAACAACGGGCTGGGGGCTGTAGAGAATGGCCTTGAACACCTCTCAAAAGCACCACACTTGTGAAAACCTACAGGACGACAAAAGACAGTACATAAGTAAATGAAATGAAGCTTCCTTGCCAATTACTGTAGCGAACATGGCCGTGGTGGGGCTTTTTGTGCTTCACACAAGCAGCCTTTTCTCTCCTTGTCCCTGGCTATTGACAGGGATACATTAGCCAGCCAGGATGGAGAGGAAGGGAGCGTTCACAGTCATACAGCTCACTTCACGCCTGGTGTTAGAGACCTCTCTTATGACTTCAAAAAAAAATTATTTTTACACTGTAATCTTATTTCTAACACTAGGCTATAGATTTATATAAAGGCTATATAGGTTTATCTTCTGCTACACAAATCCATGCATGTAGATTATCTCAGTAATTAGCCTCATTTATCTTCATTTTGCTAAAATGTAGTGATGAAATGCTCATATTTAGTTCTCATTGTGCTGACTTGAAATCTATCTTGTCGACATTTTACCTGGTCTAAAATAGAGCAAAGCCTATTATTACCAGTTAGGTTTCCTTTAAGCAGCCTTCATCATCCCCCCAATCCATCAAAACAAAATTGTTGCCAAACCAATTTTCAGATTTGTGATTCCTGCAACACTGATGTGATGTTTCATTGTTGTTGTTTTTTTGTCACATACTGTGCTTCTAGACCACCTCAAAACAACAACTAAAATGAATACTCAGGGCTTTATTTTTATGCTAACGCCAACAGTGGCATTAGCAGACAGGGTTCTCCAGGGTCATCGGTATGTGTGAGTAAATGTGCTGCCTCTGACAGCTATTTGCAAGGTTAATGCCACGGATAACAACATCCATCTTTCAAACAGTTTCATTAGCCCTGTCCTCTGACCTATTCCACATAATGTTGTCAAATGTGACAGGCGCCAGATTATTGGGAGGTATGATGATCAATAGATAAACAAGAGAGCTGCGTGCAATGCTGCTGGCGTGGCTGCAGAATAAACCTCCATCCAGCATTCTGCCGCCTGTCACGAATCTGAAAAACAAATGGACTGGCCCAGGGCAAGAGCCATCAATAATAATATAACGTGTGGACAATGATGAATTAGACCCAGCCTCGCGAGTACGCTGGAGTCTCAGTGCACTGCCATTCTAGATACAGAAGCATCACTACATGAATACATTGATCTCTGTATTCACATTAGTTTACTTCATCTGCATTTGAATCAATGGGACAACACTCTGTTCCACTCCATTGAATTCAGAAATGCTAATAATGTCCAATAATCAAAAGCCGTTTATGAAAGCATCTCTTTTTGTGTGATTGATTTTGCTCTGTCCGGGGCTAGTAATGTACCGTGGTCACTAAACACTCAGACAAAATGCACTCTGTAAATGACAAATGTATTTTGGATTCAATAACATAGATTTTTTTCCCCCTGCTTAGCCACAGGTTGGAATTTAAACACATGGGCAAAACTTTTATTTCCACATCCGCAATAAGCAAAGTCATTAACTCTACCTTTAAGAAGAATTGATCAGTGAACCATTATGTCGGTAATGGGTTGTTGCTGTGTTATTACGCACATGAGAACTTTGTCTGGTGTCATTTTACTCACATAGTTTTGTGGGATACATTCACTTGCACGCTGAGAGTCACACAGCCCACCGTGAAGCCTACATATTTGCTATAGTTCTCAAACAATACTGTAGTCAACCTAAACTTGCATGGGTTCAATCTATGTAATATTACACATCGCAGAGAAAGCTAATCGCACAGAACAGCTCCGAGGTGCTTCGTTTTAGCAGCGGTGTCACTTAAGACCCATGAGATCACCTTGGCCCACAACTGAATCCACAATAGCTTTGGTGTAAGTGTTCCTGTGCTGTGTGAGATCACAGTGCCTTGACCTAAATGTCACAAGAGCAAGCCGGACATATCTGGAAAAGAATGACAAAATGGATATTATGGTTTCTCTGTTACAATGTGTGAGGAATTAATATAGATGCTGGAATGAAAATGGCCCGTATTGATGTGAAAAATGGGGGGGGCCCGCAGGGGACATTGCTCTGCCTGCCGCTTACGGATCAGACTCTTGTGCCGATCTTGTACTTCCATAACCTGCAGCCCTGTGGAGTATGCAAAAGTTTATCCATCGCTATCCTGAGAGCAACAACGTGACACCAACACTTGATTGGCCGTTAATAGTTTGCTTTAAATGGTATTCTTCGGGGGATTTTGCCAATAACGTCTTATAAAGCAGGTTGAAATGGATACAATGAGTCTTGCCTGCGGTCACTCAGAAGCATACAGGGAACTTGAGCCTCAAAGATGTGGTGCATTAGTTCTGCTAAGCTAACCATGAATGCTAATTGCAGGAAGGACAAACTGTAACCCTTGCCCTGTGGCCATGAACCCATTAAATAGCATAGAGGGTCTCATAGACATGGGGAGAATACAAAGAGGCTGCCCTGAAAAGGCCTACAATCTGATTTCAGTTTAAATGGGGATAACAAGTAACTGTTTTCCAAAGTCTCCCATGGGACTCACCTCCACCCTTTTTTGACATTGGATGACAGTATAAAGAAACTGCCTGTCACTCCAAAGCTGACCGCAAATCAGTGATACAATGCAACAGGTTCTATGTTTTCAATTGGAATTTGATGTCTAACTCGCAGGGCTTGTCCTCAGTTCTCACCGAGGCTGACAGATGGCTCTCTATAGAGCATGTACCAGTTATGGTTTAAGTACTTGTGGTTTCTCCCCTGGAGGAAATATAACAACTCAGTCGTGGCTTGATATGACATTCTCTTCATGGGAACGATGTCCTTGGTGAGGAGGAACCACCAAGTATTGCCACTCAGTGTTCTGTAAAACTCTAAAACACTTCAAATCAAATAGTATACTTAAAACATTTGTCACTAATATTGTGAGTGGACTTTGTTTGAGAGGCTGGACTATTTTCACCTGTAATCTCTGCAGCTTCTGGCTCCCTCTGGCCATAAAGCATTTTCAAATATGACCTCAATGCACTGACTCCCCTTGTCTTGGCACATACATTCATCAGTTCGACAGATGACACGAAGGCCGATTTGAGTGCTGCATTTTTCGTTTGAGCATGATTTCAAATTTTACTGAAATAGGTTGATGCTCTTCATATATTACTTTATTGGTCTATGGTAAGCTAATTGTAGCAATAGGTACAGTTGAGCCATGATTGATAGACAGACAGACAGACAGACAGACAGACAGACACAGACAGACAGACAGACAGACAGATAGATAGATAGATAGATAGATAGATAGATAGATAGATAGATAGATAGATAGATAGATAGATAGATAGATAGATAGATAGATAGATAGATAGATAGATAGATAGACAGATAGATAGATAGATAGACAGACAGACAGACAGACAGACAGACAGACAGACAGACAGATAGATAGATAGATAGATAGATAGATAGATAGATAGATAGATAGATAGATAGATAGATAGACTATAGGTTCAATTGTGTATTTTAGAAATACTCTGAAAGTATTTACAACCCCAATCCAAGTATACTACCATCCAGAATTACACAAGTACACCTTAGTGGCTTTAGTCTGGTCTCATATATTTTTGCAAACCTAATTCTGAAAAACCTGTGGCACATATTTCAGGACCTAATGATTAATCTGCAGCACACAGCCTAGGGAGCTAACATGGAACCTCAAGCCCAAACTCTGACCCTCTGTCATGCCCAGAGATGTTTGATTTACTAGCCCGGGTCCCAGGTGAGCTTGCCTTCAGAACTCAGTCCCATGCTGCCTGCCTGCCCTGCCTCCAAAAGAGATGGATGGCTGTGAGTGTGAAACTTAGCAGTGGGATACATGGCCTTGAGCCTTGCCTTCTAATTAGGCTCTAATGTAACTACAATGCTCTTGAGGAGATGTTGTCTCGCCCACCAAATCTCTTTAAAAGCATCCCCGGGGCAGGGGCGGCTTGGAGTGAGATGCTGTGGCAGGCCACAAGCAGGTCCAAGGGAAAGGCTCAGGTTTCATTCCCCAGCCGGGATGTACAGGCGTCGGGGCACCAAGTCTCCATCCTGCAGGACACATCTCCACTTTTGCCCAGTATAGTGGCTGTACTGCCGACTGTTTCTAAATATCAGGGACATCCCATTATCCAAATGTGAGATGTGCTACACTCCTATACCTTGGTTCAGATTGAAACAAATCTTACATAGCAATCTCCTTTCCTCCCTTTGTGGATGCTATTGTAGGGAGTACTTCTCATAAAACAGCATTATTGAAGTCTAACCCTGAGGCGAGATCATTAACACAAAGAGCTGGTAAACGGTGCCATCAATGGCAATCAAATTCACAACACCAGTATATTGTAGTGATAGTGCCCAGTTAGTTACAATGGCTTGCCTTGAAACAGCATTTTATAGTTTTATTAAATCGTTTTTTAAATACAGTACAGTACTTTGTTTAGTCAAAACTTAATTTAAAAGGAACAAGAAGCATTAGAGCAAGGTGTGACTGCTATTGGATCTATAACTTACAGTATGTGGCAATGAAACAAAAGACAGATCAGAATATAGAATGCTGTCAATATTTTCCTGATGCATCATGTGATTTCCCCATTTCTACACGGCTCTTGAAAGATAGTATCATCAGCTTAATATTAGAAACCGGTCTTGAGAGATAAGGTGTCTGGTTGAAGGTCATCTATGCCCTCTTGAGTGATCATAAGAGCCTTTTGTGGTTGGGTTAAATGCACCTGACAGGCTGTAGGAGCACAATCACCCATTTTAATTGTCATGTAATGGTTTCATGTAGAGCCAAACTGTCTGTAACACTTCAGTGGTTGGAAACCAGAGCCTACCCACACAACCACAGATGTGGTTAACTGGGCCTTTGCAAAAGGGGAAAAAAACACACACAAGCTGGAGAAAGAGCTCTGTGAAGATGTGCTAGGAGGAAGATAGATGCTGATAGATGGAGTGGGTTCATCTGCTGTAGTTCACTGAATTACAGACTTACGTTGTTAATAAATCCGTTATGCTGCAGAATGAATGACTACAATAGTCACTCCATGTTTCCAATAGCATTCATTTAAAATCTAGTGAAAATTGTGGTTTCCAATCATCTCTTACTATTCCTCTATGTTAGGTTAAAAAGAAAACCATACTAATTGCTTTAATGCATCTGACATAGGTTACTCAATTACTTTCTTCTCCAAAATAGCTATCCAATGCCAGAGAAGAAAACCTTAACGGTTCTAATGCACACTCAAGGAACTCAATTTTCCAATTTTGTGGAAGCCAAAGATGACAGGAAACAAGGTAATTTACTGTAGCCCCCCACAACAAACCCAGCCTTTCTGTCTGCTTCATGAGCAGCAATTACCTTCCAAAATGAATGCCATTTCATATTAAGCTGCAGTCATAATCCAACGTCAAAGACTGACTCATTATCAGCAATCATGGGAATTAGTTACATCATTTAACCAAACGAACAAATCATTTCCAGGATACTGCAGAAGCAGATAGACCCATTAGAAAAATTGTAGCTCTTAAATAGAATAATTGACATCTCTATCTTCTCTGCTAGTTTTGCTGAAGGGCTTCAGAAATTGCATTAGTTGCCACTGAAAATCTGAACTGAGAAAAAAGGCACCACTTACACTTTTGCAGGGCACTGTCCTGTGTTCGCTGTTCCCATTCATGTAATGCAGACTGCACTAAAAGGGTCTGCATTTTGTATGACTCTTGTCACCAAGGTAACAACTCACAAAACAGTGCCAGATGAATTTGGCCATAATGATGAGGAAAGTATTGTCCATTCCAATAATTTCAATACTGGTTAAAGCTAAAATTTGTTGAGTATGCCAGTCTGCACACTAAGGAGGACTATTAGTGCTGAATCTCCACTGTTGTCCTTTAGATTCTGCATTCATAAAATAACTAAGCAGATTCTGTACAGTCCTGCTGTGAATTTTGTTCACAAATAGTTAAATACATTTCCACAACAGAACTACTTTCTCAACTTCTATAAACCATGATGAAGTTTCATTGTGGTATAGTTGTATAGTGGTATACAACAGTGAAGTGCTTCACCCCTGACTGACAGATCTGAATTTACCTCGATGATCATGTCTACGCAATACAGCCATAGCAGAAACAGAAATCTGGAAATTAAGTAAGCCTCATCCATTTCTTTTATTTGAGTGTAGACAATTTTTCTTTTCTTCTTTGATTGTACACCAGTCTCTCAGGTGCAGTCGGGTCATCCGGTTTGGTGGTTTTCTGCCAGTAATATAGCAGGATCTGCTTTAGGCCATTGCCCTCTGATGTCTATCAGCACAGGTCACTGTCTGGGGGCAAGTGGAGCCCTCGGCAAGACGAGTGCATCATCGCTTTCCCTCAACACCATCATCAAGAGAACAACCTCTCTTGCCCCGACACATTCTTAGCATTTCACAGGTTTTCTTTTGGACGTATGTGTGCAAAATGTTAATGTGTGAACTGAATTCCTACAGAGGGTCAAATTTAGAAATGTCTTTTATTTATTTGAAACATGTCAGAGCCAAGCAAAGATTAATGCAAGGACAGCTTCAGTGTCATTAAGAAACAGGTTCAAATGTAACGCCAATATCTTTAAAGTCAACAAATTACAAGGGATACAAGAGATTCATAAAGCACATGTAAAGCATCATTCATGCTCACACTCTTGTTTTTACCAAAGTGATAGAAAGGGGAAAAAATGTCATATGTTACAGTTACAGCAAAGATTAATTACAAGAAAGAAAACACAGGACTGTTGTATTGGAAAGGAAAAAAAGGACAGGAAACAATATGTACACTGGATGCCAGCAGATATTCAAAATGTGATAAAGGCTTCAATAGGCCACATTTTAGGGGCACATATGCAGAGGAAACCATTCCAAGGTGGACCAAAAACATGAGAATAGATTTCCCAATCAACTCATGAGCAATAACTGAACCTAAGTGAATCCATAGCTTTGTATATTGCTCAAGTTACCTAACAAATGTCTTTGTCAATATGAGGAAACACACACAGCTGCTAAAAGAGGGTGTTTATTATTACACCAATATCACACCAAGACTGGAACATATTTACTACATCAAATTGGGTTTGATGTAACATTGTAGAAAAATTGTAGAACATCTGAACAAAATCATTGATGAATGTTACATTTTAAATACCAACGTGTCACTCAATATTAAACCTAAAATATTTAACAGAAGGCTTAAGCTATGCTATATATTTACCACAATAGCATAGAAACACAAACTGGTGGGAGGATTTCCTCAAGTTCTCATCTATCTGTCAACTGTCGGATATTGAAAAAGTGGAAAGACAAGAGATACAGATCAGCATATGCCGCAGCTGTGCATGCCCCTTGCAAATACAGCCGCTCACAAATCCAACAGGCAGCAAACTGTGGTGCTATGCAGTAGAGGGGACCGCAGGGCTGAGGAAGACTCACTTGGGCTTGGTCTCAGCATCTGTGACTTGGCGGATGAAGATGGCATCCTCAGGGTGGCTGATGTCGCCTTGCTCCTGCATGTAAGAGGAGGCAATAGCAAGCATGGTGCCATCGTTGTTGAAGGCCAGAGATGCAATGCTGGTCGGGTATCGGTGGAACTGACACAGACGCTTCTTGTTGAATGGGTCCCAGATGTTCACGAAGCCATCTGAACCACCTGGTAGAAGGAGAGGCCCAAGGTCAACTTCAAAAGCGTTATTGCCGAAACTAGGATCTATAATAACTAAGTGTGCCCCATGCAACTCTGGCAGTTCTAATCCTATAGGTCACAGGATAATAAACCATAAGTATGTTCATAGCTTGATACTGAGGCAGAGCTCAAGGAAAAACAATTTGAGCAATTACTGAAATAGAGATATATATATAAAAAAAGAAACAAATAACTGATTTAGTCAATATACAACTTTCCAGAAACTTACAAAAAGTGTTGAAAAGTGTTTCAACCCTACCTGTAGCAAAGGTATTATGAACACTGTGGAATGAGATGGCATTAACAGGGTAAACATGCTCAATTCCATTCTCTTTCAGCCGGTGACACTTGAAGGCATACTTCTTCTTCTGAACTTCCTGGCTTGGATCCAGGTACTCCACAGCCACACGGCCCTCGATTGAACTCAAGACGTAGCCCTGGAGCAAAGACATAAGATATGTTACCATCCAAACTCTTCACGTCAATGTTGTAATGGTAGCATGATCCTCTATTAAGTGTAAATTATTTGTCGGGTTTTAAATGTTGTCTGCATCTTTCTTTAGATCAGTGTTCGTGTACAAGCAGGTTAACTGATAAAAAGACAATTTTGTTTCAAAGTGTACCTGTTTGTTGGGGAAGGCTCTGATGCAGCGGGTCTGATACTTGAGACTGGACTCTCTTCGTTGCTGTACATAGCCCATGTTTCTCAAATCCCATACTAGGACTCTCCTTCCAGCTGTACCTACGATCAGCCTGTCCCCGGCCACAGAAAGGGTGTATACCTTTCAGAGAGCACAAGTATGACACACGTGTGAGACACAACACAGCATAGGCAAAGCAAAAGTTTTACTTGATACCTCCACAAGCAAATACAATGTCTGAATTCTAGTGCCCTTTGGCTTAGGAAGCAAATTATGTAGGGGGAAACCCTATAAGTTGTCAATGTCTGCACCAATCAAATCTAACTTTATATAAATAGCACCTTTCGTGCAGGCTCTGCAATACAAAGTGCTTTACATATTAAAAGAGGATCAGAAACTACATCATATCTCATAATACTGAGGTACAATTCTACTTCTGACTTCACTTGGTGAATGAATAAATTCTGACTATGTTGTACTTGCTTCACTAAAGTAGCGATAATCTGATGGGAGTATAACAGTCAGCAGCCAATGTGGCAGCTGCATTTTAGCCAATCCTAGCCTCACTGTCCTACAATATGAGTGGGTCTTAAGTAAAGTTAAGAAAAATTCACAATTGACAATTCATTGAATGAAATGTCAATAAGAATGCTGCACTGTTAAAAGAAAATCAGTACTGTTACTTGATGAGCTATGACAGTTTTGATGCTACCTTTTCAGGCTGAGTAAAGGTGCCAGCATTGCAGGGCGTCCTTGGGTCCCACAGCCGAACTGACCTGTCCCAGCTACCCGTTACCATGACGTTGACCTCTGGGCAGTATTCCACACAGCGAATGGGGGCATCGTGTGTTCCAACTATTGTATCTGTTTAGGCAGAATATATAAACAACCACATACAATGAAGTGGTTTAGGATTTTGAACACTGGTCAAATTTTGTCAGATCTCACCAAGAGTGATACAGGAGCATGGGAAATTATTTAGTCAAGAATTGGACTGACATGCACCTTGACACAACAGACTGTTCTGGCAGACTTACCTTGGTCCGTGTTCAAATCATGCGTTTTTAATTGTGCATCTAAACCTCCACTCCAAGAATGTGTCGGATCCTGCAAGTAAAAGGTTATATTATCTGTGTGTACCAGGCTACTCAGCTATGCCATAACAAAAGGATAGACATTGTTTGGGACATACGTAAAAAGCACAGTCAAGAACTGGAGCCGTATGCTGGTACTTCATTCTCATGGAGTTTCCTGAAACATCATAGAGGCGGACAGTGGCGTCCCAGGAAGACACCAACAGGAACTGTGCTGTGCTCGGACTGAACTTCACAGCAGAGATGGTGTCCTCTGGGCCTTGGTTCAGTTTGTACTCGTTTGAGCCAGTCATCTAAAGAAAATAAAGACACCACAAAGTTTAAGATTAGGGCTACCTTTGTAATTACAATGACTGACCCTCCAAATAGACTTTAATTCAATTAGACCTAGTTGATGCATATTTACTGGGCTCTGACATGGCCTACTAAAGTAAGGGTGTAACCATAATTCATCTTAGAGTACAAAGCAATATACAATACTGTTACAATTTTATCAAATTAGATAAGAAGTTAAAATTAAACAACAGTTGTTACATGCAGAACAAACAGGCTAACGAAATACTAGGTTCTTGAATATGAAGTATCAATGAATCAGGTTGACAGTCACATTGTTGCATGGGCAATATAACAACCGTTATATCGATATTGATTATATACAGAGGAGCACAGTCTAGTTTCCACTGCAGTTGGGTTTGCAGGATTGAGAAGTGGCCACATAATGTATATAAACAGCTGAAAATCCCCATCAAATGCAAATCAATGTGTGAAACAAACTGTAAAATCCATTCCTGTGATGCATTCATGATTTAAAAGTGACCCATTTGTAAAATTCCCTGATATTCACTAACTTCTACATAAGATGTATCAGATTCCTTGCCTTTCCCTGCCTGGAACACATTTCAGTCAGTTGGAATCCTGTATTAGCAATTAGTTTTTGAACAGTAGTAGTAACGTTATCCTGCATGCTGCCATTTGTGGTTATGCGCGTTAGAGCACCCCGTGTAGTAGCATGCTTACTTTTAAATAACATAGCATTGTGTTGGTAGAAAAAAGGGAACCAGATGTAGTAACGTAGCCTTGTTATCTTATCATTTTGAATTTACATTATTTCATTCACACCAGGAACATTATTTTTCAGTTTACTCCAGCAAATAGACCAAGCCCATTTCGACTCCCGCCGGTGTTTGCTAATGTTAGCTAGTAGCTTAACGGTGAACCTAACGTAAGCTAGAAGCCCTAACGTTAGCTGCCTTACTATACTCACCGCTTTAGTTTGGTAACGTAAAGATCCAACTCTGTATTGTCTTAAACGATAATTATCCTTGGCTTTGTTTGATATAAGACGTGCTATAACCAGAAAGCTAACTGGCTGCGTGTAGCTAACTTCCTTCGCCTCTAAGAACCACTACTATGTTTCAGAAGATCCTGATTGGTCGAGACGAATGCTCTAAGTTCCCGCTTTCGTTTTGATTCGACGAATTTTACTGTTCGTTACTTCCGTTGTTGCAGCACAGGTCACATGACACTGGCCCCCTCGCTCGCTCGCTCTCTCTTTCTCTCTCTCTCTCTCTCTTTCTCGCTCTCTCTCGCTCTCTCTCTCTCTCTCTCTCTCTCTCTCTCTCTCTCTCTCACACACACACACACAGACACACATTCCTAGTTTAGTCTAGTCCATTGACGTTCATATTTAGCCTGTTCCTCTCTCTGCTCTTCATAGTAATCCAGTAGGCCTAATAAATGTTAGAATGATGTTTATATCGCAAATTATAAATTCCTACAGGAAGATTATAGGAATATTATAGCGACACATCAGGAGATAAAAATACCATAAATTACGATAATGCCACTGTAATATCACTACTGAGTACCAGTGACACAAGAAGTACTTATAGGAATATCATGATGATATACAGTATGATCAAGGCCCTTAGTTGGATTAGGCTCCTTCCTACCTCCCCAGTGCACACATACCGCTGCTTCTTTCTATTGTAGACTTGTAAACTAATCTTCATAAGTATCTTCCTCCTCATCTACTCCATCAGCAGCAGCATCTGTAATTTATTTTTGATGCTTGATGAGTAGTTTTAAAAAGAAAATAAAAAAACTCAGCCAACTTACTAAAAAGAATCCTGATGTTTCACTTTATTAAAATAACCCATGACCCCACTGTGTCCTCTGATTGCCTTCTCATTTCCACTTATGAAACTCAATTTCTATAATATGCCAGACATACCTGCTTGGCAGTTTTTAAATTTAAATTGTTTTTAATTAATTATCATTTGTTGTCATTTGTTGTCTTTGTTATTATTATTATTATTATTATTATTATTATTATTATTATTATAAATGGCTTTTTTAAGAAACTGCACAAATAATGATAGGGAAACATATCCTGTGTTGTGACAACAATAAAAAATGTGACATGCTTTAAGTTATAGTTTATATTTTGAGATGTTTTCATTTCATTTTGATGACAATAGTCTACAGGCCTATAAAACAACAAAAAAGCTATGTTGCAGGAATACAGAGGGAGAGGTATGCTGGAAATCGCAGGCATCATTGCTAAAAAATATGCTCAAATAATCAGATTAAATAAACTGGCTATGGTGCATTAACTGAATTAAAACTCTTTGGTTGAATTTGGATATAGAGAGGGTAATCTATAATACAACAAAACACATGGCCTAATTTTCATGTTTTATTCTGAGGAGTAGCACAAATAAAATATGGGTTTGCATGTTTACAATGAATGGTTTCATTCTAAAACGTTACAGGCCCTAAATGCTGCCCCACAATTTATGAATCACGATTTAAAAATAGGGATCATTCCATCCTCAAAAATTTTATTTATGAAGCAAAGATCTTTAGCTCATGATTCAAAGAAATTCCATCAACCGTTTAAAGGATAGGCTAAATCTCTTTTTGGAATGAAATCTTTACATACTAAGTGATTTACAGAATTTCAATAACAATAATCAAAACAAACACAAACAGAGGCTGTTATTTGGCTTTTTCATGGCTTTAAAATTATACTGGCAAAACATTACGACGGAAAATGAATTGCCTATTACCTGCAGCTTTTCGGGGATTATTTAAAGGAACACATGATTGTCCTCACTGTTACAGAGAGAAGTGGCCGATGAGAGACAAAGGCTGGTAACCTAATGTGAAGCCAACAGTATTGCACAATATTGGAGAATATCAAAATATTAAATTCCATAGTCTTACTACAAACACTGACACGAGTCTCTGTAAAATACATATGGACAGTCAACCCTGTTCAAAACAAGACGCTTGTGTGTCTTTTCCCCCCCAAAATTGGATTTCATTGAAATGTACTGGCCCAGTTTTGAGCATTTAACGAAATGATGGCTATCACGAATAATAATAATAATAATAATAATAATAATAATAATAATAATAATAATTTTCGCCTGCGCTCTCAATCCAGCGCCTCTGGAGCTGATAGAGATCCAGTGTCTTGCTCAAGGACACTTCAGCAGGGTGGATGAAGAACGGTTTCTCTAACCTCTAAGGGCCCCTGCCGCCCAATAATAATGATAATAGTAACAATAATAATAATAATAATAATAGTAATAATAATAATAATAATAATATGACCAAACATGTGTCCATTGAATCTACAAAATATACAAAACCTTTAACTTTTCAATGCAAGTCGCTCTCAATTAAAAAAAAAAAGAAGATATATACACGACGGATTAAAACACAATAACAGAGTCTTAAACAGGTCTCAACAACGGAACCGGGTGGGAATAGTACATGGGGTGTGGGAATGACAAGAGGCTGCCCGGTGAGTTTCCGGTGGAGCCCCCAGTTGTTTCTGGGGCTCCGCTCTCGTGGTACAATATGGGAACCCGCACAATCCTCTGCGCCGCCGCATGGCTCAGATTGGCCGCTTCCAGCTCGGCGGCCAGTTGCCTTTTCCACTTATTCCTCCGGTTCTGAAACCAGATTTTCACCTGCGTCTCTGTCAGGTGCAGGGATGCTGCCAGGCCTGCCCGCTCCGAACTGCTCAGGTAGCGTTTAATGTCGAAGGTGGACTCCAGCTGAAAGACCTGACTCCTGGAAAACACCGTGCGCGTTTTCTTCTTCCGGCAAGGTTTCTTTTCTGAGTCCTCGTCCGTTTTCCTCCTCCAGTCATCCTCAGTGTCTTCTTTCCTTGGCTCTTCCGCGTCGCTCTCCTCCAGCGCGATGTCATCGTCGGCGCTTTCCTCTTTGGCATCTGGCTCACTTTTTCGGAGCTCCGGGGAGCGTCTATCCGGGACTGGCGATGCATCTCTCAGGCTGGCCTTTTCATTCCCTGCAGGAAAAATAATCCATCACATAAAATCCACTTCTCAGCACATTAGACTTGGCAATCTTTTAGACAAAATAGCCTAGTGCAATATATAGCCAGCCCATTAAAAATTAGTAATCAATCTCAAATATAGGCTATCATTATGTACTAATTGTATTCATAATTTGGTCATAAATTTTAGATACCCCATATCTTCAATTAGCCCATGCCGGATTTCCCCTTGTTATATTCCTGTAATATCGCTATAGGGATTTATAGTGAGTTTAGTGAGCTTATCGTATTTTTTCAATCTCCTATGATATCACTATCGCTCATATAATATTACCACAAGATATTATATGTTTCCTGTGATATTTGTGTAGTATCATTCTAAAATATAGGATTACTGTAGGCAATATTTCTCATAAGGGAAACTTGCTTCAAATAGCAAACGCTTGACTTTTGTCTATTACACACGAAAAATGTATCTCTCTACAGAATTAATAAATGTAGCTTATATCTACCTCCAGTCCTCAGGTGGGTCCCAAATGTGTAGGGGTACCACCAGGTAGACGCTCTTTCCAAATATTGCGCTGATAGTCCAATTCTCTGAGTCGGCAACTCAAATCGAGGGAAAGATAAGTCACCGATCCGAGAGAAGAAGCTCCCTTCAAATACTCCTTTGGACGAGGCAAGGAAGGTTTTTGGCTTTGCGGGCTTGTCGTCAATGTTCAGCAGGTTCTTGATGGAGAATGGTGAGTCTTTTGCGGGTTGGCGAGTCTCTTGTGCATCAGAGTCTGCCATTACCGTTTACTGTCCAGTGTGAATCACCATGAAAACTTGTCAAAAAAGAAAAAAAAAAAAACAGCTGAAAAATCTTTTCTTGTTTTAAACACAGAAACTAGCCCGAAGCTGCGTCCAGCTCTTGAGGGTGATCGGAGTCAGAGCGCAGTGACCAATGCGTCAAACTAGCGCTGGATTGTAATGATGGAATAAAAATGCCATCCGAGTTAAAACGCGCTCAGTCTCTGCTATTGGGCAGGTACAATGGCAAATGGGATTTGAGATGAAACAGGGAGGGGATGTGACGAGAATAGACTCCAAAGAAAAGGCCGTACACGCGTTTTGGCTTCAGGCTCAATAGTGAGCACCCACTTATCATCCAATTAGATTAAATAGGAAAATGTCTCAAGGTTTTTGAGCATTCACGATCAGTAATCACCTGGCAGTAAAGTGACTAAATGTTCTAGATATATTTAGGCCTACTAAATATCTTGGCCTTGGCATAATATTACGCAAATTACGTACATATTTTATGCACGCGTATTACAGCAGACACACACACACAGAGAGAGAGAGAGAGAGAAAGAGAGAGAGAGAGAGAGAATCATAGACTGTCTCTAGTCCGTTTATTTCTCCCGGTAGCCCGTTATTCGTGATTTACTCTTTGTGTGTACATATGAACTTTGCTCTTCTCTTATTGGAGCTTCAGTAATTGTCTGTAACACATTGCAACCTGCAGAGGATCAACCTGTCGTTCATCATTCCCAGTGTTTCAATTTTCCTGAGTTCCATCTGTGTGCTTGGTTAGTGGAAACAGACAAGTAATACGGACTGTACTCGGACATTCACTTGAATGTAATTTGATTAGTGAGGAAGAGCCACAGGCAGACATCAAATTGAGTACTTGTCATTGTCATAAACAACAGTTTGTGATAAAGGTCTATGAAACCTTCAAAACCAGAAGGGCAGCAGATGATCAGTTGATGATGATGCAGTGAGTCTTGTTTCTGTCAAACATGAAAAAAAATATAGACTTTGAACACAGATTATATGTATATTCACATGATTAAGTGTGATCAGATGTACTGTCTATTGTACCTTTTCGGTAATGGTCCACAAACTGGGGAATAGCCTTCCTGTTGATGTTAGGTCTGCCAACACTCTTAACTGTTTTAAAACATCTTTAAGAACTCATTTTTACTGATAGGTTATGTTCTGTTGTTTCTCTGATATGGTTTTGTGAAGCACTTTGAGCACTTAAGTGCTTACTTATAGTAGTCATGATGTTTTCTTGTTGTGACATGGATAGAGTTCAAGATTAAAACTGTGTAAGAGGCGATGTATATTATAGACACACAACCTTCTTTCACAAATGTTTTTTGTCTCTGGGTTTATAGATGTTTTGCATTTACTTATGTGGAAAAATATGGTTCAACCTTATTGGCATGCCTATGGCCAGATATGCAAATGTCCAAAACATTGTTTAAATGTTGTTAAAGATTTGCCACCTAAATAGATATTTAGTCAAATTCACAAAACAAATCAAATGAATTAAATTAGCTCTACCTGCAAATATGCAATCTGTCCTTTGAGCTCATGGATTTCGCTCCAAAATCCTGTTCATTAGACAAGGTCTGGTTTAATAACTAGGAAAAGTCAGTAGTTCAGAGGGGAAACATATCAGTCATTACATATTGCAAATGTAGGCCTACTTTTTCCCTTTGCAGTTTTATTTTTTACTAAACTGTCATCTCTGAGTTTACATGGAGCATAGAGCTGGTTCTGATTATGTCATACCCATGACATCACCCATCAAATGGGTGAGCTGTACTTATTAATTTACAGCTCACCCATTGCAAAATTTTATTTTGCACTCTACATGTATAAGCTTGATTTTTCTACCCATCATTGTCACCAAATGAATCAGATCCAGGGCAGGGTTTTAGACTTGGAGCTTTCTGAATCTTATAGGGCTTATAGCCCTGTAGGTCCTATAGGGCTAGATGGGGACTATTGGTTTTAGATTTTGTCACTGATGTAAATACAGCCCTAAACTAAACATATTTCCTTCAACAGCTCTACAAAGTTATACTGAAATAAAAATGATTAGGGGTCTGTTACTCTGGCTACTTGTAGAAATGACTATAACCTTTAACTGGGCTGTAGAAAGGTATTGTCTAATTATTTTGTGTCACCCGGTAGCATCTTGCAAACTTACTACTTTAGAAAGAAATACAATCTTTTTATGAAGATATTTCAGCTGGATTTGATTGCTGCCTCTGTTCTGGTGTCAACAGGTTACTTTACACATTTCTCATTAGTGTAAATCAAAGAGTTAGCAATAACTGTTTAAGTCTGCAGTCACCTCTTCAAGAAATACTACCCTGACCCTTCCTCTTAGCACTTATTTGCTTCACTCATTTGTTTAAATAAAAAGTAGGTAAATAACTTATACTTTTACTTTAGCACTGGCTCTGCTCTTAGATGCTTGTTCAGGAAGGAAATGCACTTACGATTTCTGGTTACTAGTAGTTCTCTTGCCTACCCACGTTGAATGCACTTGTAAGTTGCTTTGGATAAAAGCATCTGCTAAATGTCTGTAATGTAATGTAATTTAAGGGCCAGTTACACGTGTGTAGAAGGTTGGCTGTAGCTGCCTCAGAAAAGTAAATGGTAAATTCTAATCAGGGAGCCTGTGAGGGACATTTGTAAGCTGAGAAAGTTTAACATTTAACATTGATGGTAGCTATTATGTTGATGAGCTATTCCATTGCTTGCAGTATTGAAATCTTGAGTGACAGACACGATCAACTATTAACTTGATGTTTTTAAATAAACATGTAAATAAACATACCTATTCAAGAGTTTCACTGGATCATCCCCTGGCATTCCTCATCTCACTATTATCATCATTTATTTATCACTGCCAGTCAGACTATCTACCCTAATTAAATGTCCCACTTTTTTCCATCACTATTATTAGATGTTGTGAAGTGTAATGTCAGTGATTAATAGCTTTCTCTTTGCTGAGCAGGTATCCTTGCAAGACATACATTCATTTTTACAAGAGGTAATGTGGTAACAGCTATTAGGTATCTGTATATTTAGCCACGGCCTATGTCTGTATAAAACAAAGTCTATTGTTTTACACAGACAGCACAAATCTAATCAATCTTATCTCACTGACATATCACCACTCCGGGAGCCAATTATTTGAGGCAGGGTCCTTCCATCTGAAACACGAGCATAATTAAACTGATATAAAATAACATTAGTGGTGACAGGCTATTAGAAGACGTGGTAATTCACTGCTCTCTCTAGGAGTACCTGTCACAGTCCTGTGCTGAGATGTCCACCAAGAGAATGCTGCCATCTAGTGGCGAAACCCAGTAGATCCCAGTAGAATTCTACAGTTGCTGCAGTTCACTGAGAATCCTGAGTTAAATGAGCGTTTTCTTACTCATTCTAAACAAACAGCTCTATTTCAAAAACAAAAAGAAATTGGTAATTGCTAGTTGTTTCCATTTTAAAGAGCACAACTTCCTGTTTAATTTGGTACCAAACATATGGCAAATAGATGAATGTATTGTTTGTCATTATGAGTTTAATTCATTGCATTAAAAATGATAAAACTATAACAAATAACACAAAATATTTCTGAAAATGTGTAACTTTGTGGACTGAGATTATGAGTATGTGATCCACAACATTTTTTCAGTCTCCTTCCTTCAGAACAAAATGTCCCTCTTATTTTAGCTAACGCTGGGATTTCAAAATACAAGAGAAACAGCTTGTACTTCACACAGACCCATACAGAAGTCTAATAAGATCAGACAACAACAAGCCATGGGAAACTGTTTACCAACCATTAAATCTTGAGGGACTCATAGAGCAACGTCTGAAAAAACACTGTGAAGGCACTGACTTATTCACCTAAAACAATACCTGACAATATTCTTCACCAAAGCTTGATCAGCTGAAGGAAAAGATCCTGAAAATACATTAGGGACAAAGAGGCAGAATGGGGGACAGTACGCATGAATCTACAGCAAACATATATGGTTTTTGTGTTATTCATAGACCTCTGGAATAATCTGGGACAAAAAAACCCCCACTAATATCACACCAGAACAACTTTAAACCTCAATGTTGGGCAAATGTAACTGTACTTTACAGAAGTATGGACATCACATGTTGATATTCAGGGCCAATATCTGAAACAGCAGCAAAATAATTAGGAGTGTCACGTAGCAAAGTGCAAATCCATCAGGCTCCAGCTAGGTCAGTGGTCATACTCCATACTGATGAACTTGGCTATGGTGGACAGCTGGATGTTTGTTGTGCCCTCATAAATGGTACCTGCATATGGAGACAAACACAAGCATAAGAATACATCCCTGGAGTAGAAAGAAATATGCAGCTTTCACTATCAGGAGGGAAAAAAAGGGAACAACCAGCTTATTATGCTACTCAATCCGCTGGTGCTCCAGCCAAAAAAAAAAAAAACGGAGAGGCAAAGTGGAAGTGATGAAAGATAAAGTGACATTCTGCCCTGACAGCTTCCTTGACCACGTGTTAGTTTAATGACACTCTCTTAGCACACCAAGGTCAGACAGGGGAATTCCCGCAGAGTCAGATTACTTGGCCTCCTGGGCAGCACAGCCACCACTATCAGCCTTTTTCTCCACCCCACTTTGGTCCAATCACCAACAACTACAGTTTCACCTCCTTTTCACATTGCAAAGAACAACATTGTAGTTTTACGAACGGTCATTTAAACTAATCTACCAACAGCATGAATGCAGAAGTAAATATTTGTCCAGCCATGCTCACCAATTTTACAGTCTCTGTAGTATTTCTCTATGGGGTAGTCTTTGGTGAAGCCTACCCCTCCCATCCATTCTATGCATTTTGATGTGGTTATAGTTGCAACCTGAGTAAGACAGACAACAGAACACATAATATCATTTACAGAGACATCTAGAGCAAAACCATCTTTGTATTGAGCTGCAGTCAACGGACCAGGAAGCTCACCTCTGCAGCAAAGTATTTAGCCATGCAGGCCTCCTTAATAAAAGGTCTTCCGGCCTCCTTTAGACGTGCAGCGTTGTAGGTCAGCAGCCTGGCAGCTTCAATCTGTGTGGCTATATGGGCTATTTGGTGCTGCAAACCCTGAAATACATACCATAACAACTAAGGACTAATAATGACAAAATGAGCAACACACTTGCAATGATGTGAAACATTACAAAACAAGCCATCTAAGACGACGCCATCTGTTTTCAATCTTTACCTGGAAGGCAAAGATAGGCTTTTCCAAACTGCACCCTCTGTCTGGTGTAAGGAACAGTGTGGTCAAAGCAGCCCTGTGCCAGCCCGAGCATCTGCACATAGAGAGAAGGTCAGTGTACCCAAAACATTACTTTTACACTTGTTTGGATCTTGAATAGAAACCCTTGCCTAGCTTGCTTGAAGGACATACTTGAGGTGAAAGAGAACTGTTTTAGTACACGGTGTCTCATTGGCTTACTTGAGCAGCGATTCCAATCCTGCCTTCATTCAACATCCCAATGGCATACTTGTACCCTTGGCCGACCTTGCCTAAAATGTTCTTCTCTGGGACCTACAACAGAGAGCATCAAGTTAGTAATGGTCACATTATGTATTGTTTTTCACAGTGGTATGGTACAGCACAATACAAGGCTGATATACTTGAATGCACCTTAACATTGTCAAAGTTGAGCGGGCAGGTGGAGGAGGCACGCAGGCCCAGCTTGTTCTCCTTCTTGCAGATCTCAAGACCTTCCGTGTCCCTGTCCACAAGGAAACAGGTGATGCCTCTGTATCCCTGTCAAATCAAAATTGACAATCAAAACCATGAGGCTTTAATGCTAGTGGCAAACATTAAGCTCTTGTTACTTTTCTGATGTAAAGCCAGGACCAAAAAGCATTAGCCTCTATATAGTTATTTGAAACTATAACACAGCTGACAAAGTATCGCTGTTTGAAACAAAATGCAATGTTTTATTTAAAGCTACATTAGGCAACGTCACACATTGACAACTCCTAAGCGGCAGGTGTTAAAAACATGAACTTCAACACCCAGAAAACATGTGAAAGTAGTGCAATATACTGCACAAAGCACACTCATGTTTACCAGCCCAACTGGTCTGTGAAAGCTTTACGCCAAGGGATAACAAAGGGAAGAGAGGAGCAAAAGATCTAACGTGGGCGAGTCCAGCTTTCTCTTGTATGGCCTTGTATGGTTATGTAGTTCACAACAGGCAGTGAAAATGGAAAACTAATCTATTACTCACAGCAGAGGGGTCTACGTTGGCCATCACCAGGAATACCCCAGCATGCTCTGCATTACTGATCCACATCTTAGATCCGTTGATAATGTAATAGTCCTTGTGTTTTTCAGCACGTGTCTTCAAAGAAAAGGCGTCACTCCCTGACTCTGCTTCAGATAGGCAGAAGCTGCCAACCTATGTGACATGAGATCAGTATAGAAGGCGCCAGTAAAAAACAAAACATCCCACCACTGACAAATTATAAATACAGTATAGAATATGCACAGACAATCACAATATCTACAGTATTATATGTACATGATACCTTAGCCTAGCCAAGTTAATAACCATCCAAGAACTATTAAAACTATTCCCTATAGGACTGCTTATTCAGGCCTGAGAGCGGCATAACATAAAAGTACTCACCATGTCAGTGGACAGACGACTAAGGTATTGTTCTTTCTGTGCTGGGGTACCCAGGTTGGTGACCAGTGTGTTGATCAGAGTGTTTTGGATGTCACATAACACCGCGATAGAGGGGTCCACCTTCGCCAGCTCCTCGATGACCAGAATGGAGGAGAAGAATGTGGAACCAGTGCCCCCATACTCTGGGTCAATCTCAATGCCCATTAACTGTTACAGTTCAAAGGAAAATGATGTCAGTAATTGGATAAAAAGGAAATACTGCTAATTTCTGTTTTACAGTTATAGATAAAAACACATACACCCTGTTCAAAAAGAGATTTGATCACTTCCTCATCCATGGCAGAATTCTCGTCCATCTTTGACACAAACGGGGCAATGCGCTCTTGTGCATACTTTTTCACTGTTCAAAAACAGGACAGATGATACTTAGTATGTTACCCAACTGCTGGCAGCACTCTTAAATGTGTCCAGTTTCACGGCTCACCTGCTTCCCTCATCATGCTCTCCTCCTCTGAATAGGTTTGCAGTGGAGGGAAGGAGACCCCCATGCCAGCAGCCTGCTCTGAAGCTCCATCTGGGGCAGACATGGTGGACCTGTCCCGCAGACCAACCTGGCGTGTAGCCCATGGTCGAGAGATCTGCCTTCCAACCTGAGAACACGACAGGTAACAGTGTAGCGAGCTCTTCAACATTAGCCATCAGTCACGACGAATATTTTCAGCTAACGTTATTATTTTTAGGTGCGTATGGATGGCTGGTTTGAAACATTCATTTGTGCAGTTGGTCTGGAGTTACTTTCGGCACGACACCACGCCTTTCATATTTTAAGGGAAAGGTAATGCAGAAAACCAGCGGTATGCATAAGTGTGGCAGGTCTGTCAAGTGGTACACAATTCACGCATACTTTCCTCTCACCTTTGAGAAAATCCTCACTAACGGGGCAGCCATGATTACTGTTTACATACGTTAGTCCAACAGAACCTTCACGCGCCCCTCGTACACGTAATAATCTTCTTCTTCTTGAGTTTTAACGGGGGTGGGCAACCAACATTAAGTGCTTTACCGCCACCTTCTGTTGCGGAGTGTGGACCAGAGTCTCTATAATGGAAACATTAGACCTGTTTTCTTTGATAAACTTGAAGGATATCCTACTACATGAACGGCAAATTCAAAATTCAAATTAAACTCTTGTTCCCCAGCTTTTCTCTATTTTCATCACTTCTCTTTCCCTTTCATATTTCTTACAGTAAATTATAACGTGTGCCATCGACTCCTCCACCTGGCATTGGTCGTGTTTCCCAATAAGTTTTAGGGTTTTATTCAGCTTGCTATGCCCATGTCTTATTCTTGTCATCACTACTTCCTCTCTCCTATTTCTGCCCGTACTTTTCACTGCATTAACCTTGTTCTGGAGATGATACAGATGCCTTCCTTTTGATTCGCTATCCCATTGTTCTTGCCATGTCTATGCCTTGTCTATCACAGGGGATGTGAGCAGCCATAGTGCCACCTCAGGGATTACTACTGTAGGACTTATCCCCCCAAACACTCATCTCCTCTGCAAGAGTGTTTTCCATCCAGCCAAAACTGGATTTCTGAATCCTTCCAATCCTTCCTCCCAGCGCTCTTGCAGTACTCCCTTGGTAGGATGAGACTCCTTATGACCCTTGCAGGTTAGCCCAATAATTAATCATTAGCTGCTGTCTTCTGATCTTTAATGGCATCTCACCAATTTCTACCTGCAGGGCAGATACAGGGGAAGGTCCGAAATATCCATTTACCCACTCCATCTACTGAAACTACATTCTTCCTACTGTAACTACTATTGGATAGTGATCACTCCCTATTGTTGATTCAGCACACACCTCCCATTCACTAATCCTAGCCATAGTTCTTTACAGACAGACTAATTTCCTGAATGGGCATCTATTCTCCAGTCCATCTATAGTCCATCATTAAGACACACCAGTTTTTCTTCCAGCAGTTTCAATTACTCGACCATTTATATCTGTTTGTCTCCTCCCTAAAGAGTTATGCGTAAGAATGCAACTGATGTTTCAATTAATGTATTAGCTAAACGTCGTTGTATTACTTTACACGTTTCTATGCTATCCGAACCCTAAACGGCATATTTCGTCAATCTGTGTTCCGTAGGAAATTCAGACTTTCCCAGTTGTATTTTCTTCTCCTTCATGTGTTTAGAGGTGTCAATTACGATACTTCCAACAGTACGTAAAGGCAACACGTGCTCCGTTTTGAGTGAACCGGGTGCAACGAAAAACGGAAGCAGTTTAACGAGTGTTACTCATTGAGCTACCAGAAACTATTTTTTAAACGTTCTTCATCAAAGCAAATGTTACACAGAAGCTGAATGGTAAGATGCGGATCATGGCATGGTGATGAAGATGTTATTTGGTAGCTGGCGTTAATAGCTTTTGAATAGCTGTTGTGACGATCAAGGTAGCTAGCTACGGCGTTAGCATACTTGCTAACAAGAGGGTGTAACATTTTCATGTTACACCCTCTTGTTAGCAAGTATGCTGATATGTTATACATCTGACTGACTGTCCGTCTCACCCTGGTTTTTCAGGTCCAGGTTGACAAAGCGAGATTCAACACCGAAGACAGGAAAATGGAAGATATAAAGACTGAACCTGTGGATTTTGTAAAGGAATTCCAAGAATATCTGACACAACAAACCCACCATGTCAACATGATCTCAGGCTCTGTTTGTGGAGAAAAGGAATCAGGAGACTCGTTTCAAGCCGGTGAGGACGTAGCACATTTTGTGGCACCTGAATTGTCAGATGTCACAAGCCTTATCTAAGTGCAGTTTCCCGGCAAAGAGCACACAGCAGGACGGATTCATGGATAAAACGCTCAGCTTTAATGATTTAACTCAAACTTATTCTCAGAAATGAAATGTATCGGGAGAACCGTCAGCAGCCTCCCTGGATGCTCTCCCTCTGAACTGCAGAAGCCACTTCAAGTCTTTGCCAATCAGCCCACCTGGCTGCTTAATAACGCCCCAAAATGTCCGACTGGTTCTTCACTGCTTGGAAATGTAGTTCTTTACCATATTTTGATTACTCTAAAGTAAATCTTATAATCTGTGTGTGTGTTTTCAGTTGCCACAAAGAGTGAGCAGAATGGTCTGGACCCTCCGTCTGTGGAGGTAAGCCTGTCGCTGGAGGAAGGATCAGAGTTACAGATGGATGGCTTGGAGAGGACATGCGATGGAAAGTACAAGTGTAGCTACTGTAATTACGCCAACAAGGGAATGGCTCGTCTAATAGAGCACATCCGTATCCACACAGGTAATCCAAACACACTTTGGTCTGGATCATTACAGTATCACTTATCACTGGTTTTCAAAGTGAGGGCCAGGGGGTTCCTGTCCTAATGTATGTTTATTTATGGGTCCGTGACATGGCTATGTTTGAGAATCCCTGTCATATACAACTGGTAGTTCCAACCAAGCATCCTGATTGGTCTAACAAGTCCCAACTATGTTGTTAATTCCCATAAAGCATGACTATTTAGTTTTTTTTTAATGTTTAATTGAATTGGTTGCCATGCCAACTCTTATGGTAACTGGGGAGATGCTTTGAAACCTTTCTTACTTTGTCCCGTTTTTTTAATTGTTATGTATTTACACAACTTTGCAGAAAACTTTTTATACAGTACAGATGCATCGGTAACCATTATACAATTGTATGTAGTGCATCATCGCTGTTCCCTTAATCACAGTGAAATACACCATCTCAGTCATTATTGCTATATTGTAACTCTTTCAGTTGTTTGCACTAACCTTGTTCTTTACAAATGTCCTCTCCTGGTTGTCACTTAGGAGAAAAGCCTCACCGTTGCCAGCTGTGCCCCTTTGCCTCAGCTTATGAGCGTCACTTGGAAGCCCACATGCGTTCCCACACAGGAGAGAAGCCGTACAAGTGTGACCTCTGTGCCTTCCGCTGCAGCGACCGCAGCAACCTGTCGCACCACCGCCGCCGCCGGCACAAGCTGCTGCCCACAAGGACCGTACGCGCTTCCTTCTCTAACAAGAGAATGTTAAGCGTCCTGCAGAAGAGGACAGGGCTCCCTGGGCTTCAGCAGACGGCTCCTCATCAACTTGAGCCCTCCTTCGATGGTTTTGCCAAAGTCAGATTATCTAAATGACTTGTCTCACTGAGCTGCAGCACCATTTGAACAGCAATGAGTATAAGAACCTGACCAAAGTCGATGAGAGTGATAGCAGGGACAGGGTGGCTAATGGCTTGACGATCGATAACCCACTGGACCAGCTGTCTACATTTGCTGGCCAGTTGGCCGACCTGCCCCCCGAGGCTCAGACTCCTACGTCCCCTGACAGGATGTCCTCTAAGGATGAGAAGCCTATCATCATCCATCAGGTCTCAGGTGCACCAGTTACTACTACAAATGGGACGAAGATGTCACCCCCTGGAAAGGAATCTCCTGCCTCAGGCCACAGGAGTTACAGCCCTGGGCCAGGCTTCAGCTTTGAGCACAGTGCGCATACTTTCTCTGCAAGCATTAGCAACAGCCAGCCTAATACGCCTGCTCCTGCCCTGACCACACAAGACCAACAGTTACATAAATGCTACCACTGTGATATTCACTTTCCAGATAATATCTTATACACCATTCACATGGGCGGTCATGGCTATGAACATCCATTCCAATGCAACATCTGTGGTTGCATGTGCATGGACAAATATGAGTTTGCATGCCATTTTGCTCGTGGACAACATAAAAAGTGATTTCCCTCCAACATGGAGGTATAAAGAGTTTTAAATACTCTTATATGTACTTTTCAGCACTGTATGGAATTATGAAGACGATTATGAAGATTAAGTTTTTCATTTTATGTTTCATTCATATGCAGTTATTAGGTTACCTTATTGCAATTGTTCCATGTAGCCCAATACTTTCCGCTTTTCAGTTTGGTTTAGGACGGACACACAAAACGCGATTTGCTGAACTAATTCAGCTCCTGTGTTTCCTCCTCAGTCAAATTATCAGGACACATGCTCTGAGAGAGGAAATGTGGGATTTGTAGTCTTGCCTCCAGCGGTGTCAGGGACAGCCTAATTGGATCCTTGTCTGTTCAAAACCCTGTAGTTTGTGTCGAGCCTGACTCGTAGTCTTGCTAGCTGTTCTGAAATCATTACTTCAGACCTCCATAGTAGAGTGACTGTAGAAGGCATGAGCCAAATCATAATGCACTGGATAATGTTCATTATTAAAACGTATTAGTAACCAGTGTTACTAATCCTTTAAAGTATTTTCAAACAGTATTTCTAAATGGTCTCTTTAGGAGCACTGATGTATATTTGTTGTGGGGCATACCAAGTTCTAAGTGACTTTTTTGTAACAATCCTTCATTTATATTGTTGCTGATACTTTAAGACACTGAAAAGGACACGGGTAACCCAAGGATAGCAAGATGTTTAGTGATGTATTGTGACTGGTTGTTTCAATTAGTAGCGCGCTGTTTTCTATTTTTAACACTTGGATTCAAATCAAGTCCCAATGAGTTGATTGTTTGGACATGTTTGTATGCGATGGCTGTATTGTGGACAAAAGTGAATACAACGCTAATCTCTTTAGTCTCAAGTATATTATTTGTATCACGGCATAAATTAGGGTTAAAGTGTTACCTGATCAACATTTTAGTCTTAATTACGGAAACCTTATTGCCAGGATATCACCTCATCTCCCAAGTTTGAAATGTTTTTTCTATTTCATTGGAAATTAAAGGTATGCTAATAAACAAACTGAAAAAATGGATGGAGACAGAAACGTTAAGTCGTAGGTTCACTGCACTATATATATATATTTATGTATCATGCATTAATTTATTGGTTCATATGTGATGTAAAATGTACATTTCTGAAAATTAAAAAAATATGCACAGCTGTTAAATAAATTTAACATAAGAAAAGTAATTCTATTTCATTCACTCATTCACAAGCATGTTCATTTATGGAGATTCTTGATAAGATTTCTTTTTTATCTTGGTCAAAAACTTCCACTGCTGTTTTCACCACATGTTCCACATCAATATCCTCTTCTTGGTTGATGGGCAGCTCTTGAAGGAATTGCTTCCGCAGGTTGTGAAGAAATCTTGTTTTGGATTCATTCAACTCAGTTGCCAGAGACCTCATGCGTTCAGGAGGCACTTTATTTTCTAAACCCAGGGTGACAAAGAATGACATTTTTATTTTAATCCTTATGCTGGGCTTTTAATCACACATGACATCCTGTGTGCAAAATGTAAAATCTGTAATATTACTATTAATAGCTATTAGTAGCTAAGTACTGACCTCTGGCACTCTGCATGGCTTCAGAGACCAAGCGTCGACAGGCCTGGTCAGCTTGGTGAACCACACTAGTGGCACATTTCAGGCGGTCAGCCTCCTGCAGGGTACAAGGCAATAGAACAGATCCATTTACCATTTCTATGGTTGTGTATTTATACATAAGCATATTTGATTTGTTTGATTAAAGCACCGTTGACATGCCTTTTGTTCCGTGTTGTCCTTGACTGGGCTCAGAGGGTTGCTCAGTGCAGAAGAGATCAACTCCATCAACCTCTGGCTGATGGCAAGCCACATTGGCAAAGAGATAGACAGAGAAGCAACATATTAATACCTGGATTGGGCAGTCGTTGCTACTTGACCAGTAATGGGTAATAACTGCTCATTGCACTGGCTTACATGTCAAATTTGGACAAATGATCTCTGCTGTTAAGTGCAATGCTATTCTTCTCCCATGAGTTCTTCTGTGGATTTGGAGACACCAAACGCTTCGCCATCTCCAGTATCACCTCAGTGGGTAAGGGTTTGGACCTGCTTTGGTTTCTGCTGACGCATGACTCCACAGCACAGTGCAGATACACCTGGCAGAACCCCAGCGAAACTGCATTGAAAAGTCCACAAAGACATCAACTTAACCAAGGGAGTGCCACCTTGTGCCAACTAAACCGTGCACAGACGTTAGAGCAGAGTGCTTACACTTTCTTGCGAGCTGGTACACTTCATATCTCATGCTTGGATAGTAGAAGTTGTCATCCAGCAGAATGAGAAGAGGTGAAGTCCCAGATTCCCTCAGAGCTCTGATGCATCGTTCCCAGGCAATACTATTTATATGGCAGCTGATTGGTGGCTCTGCCAACACTTGAGGTTTCTCCAGGAACAGCTCAATGCACTGCAGCACTGCTTGTCTATGCAGCTTCCATTCAGTTTGCTAGAAAGGAAAATAAGTTCCAGTATCAGTAAGAGTTGTTTGTGGCAGGCTCTTCTTTAATGTGTGAAGACAATGAGAAGCTGCATTTATGTCATTTAGGAATCTATAGTGTCCCCTAGAGGGACATATAGTGTGTGTGGTACTCAATGGGTTTTTAGTGCCCTTACCGTACTATATTCTTATTTTTTCTTTAACTCATATGGTATCAATAAAATATTCCTACGATATTCCTTTAAGAAGTTACAGTTTAATGTTTAATATTGTAGTATTCTCCTAAAAATTACTATAGGATTACTACAGGTGTTTTTCGTAAGGGGAATGTTTAGGGATTTACTGCAAAACACAAACTTAATCCATACTAACACATGCACATTCATCCTAACATCAACCAGAAGAGTAACTGCGTTAACTTTCTTTACCGTTTGCTGCAGTTTGTCATCATCCTCCAACACTTGGATCTGAAAAGCATGATCGGGGATCAGATCATCATAAGGGACTACAGTGGATCTCCATCCCTGCTGTGCAGCGAGATCGCTGACCGTCTGGGCCAGCGTCGACTTCCCTGCAGCAGGTAAACCGCAAAGAACACACAGACAAGCCGGTAGACGGTGTTCTGTAGCCATTTACCATCAGAGGTCTTTAAAAAAAACAGCCGTTCACATGTTGTAACCAAGGAGGTTTTTGTTGTAACAGGTACGACAGCTAGCGAGGACTTCCGCATTCCCCAGCGTCAAACCGGCAAGAAACAAACAACTTCCGGTCCGCAGCTTTCACAATAAAATCCCAACGTCCATGCGTTGCCACTTTTTTGAGTGATACATAAAAACAAGTGATACAAGTGAAAATTAAGATTATATTTAAGCAGGAATCTATAGTACGTGAAAATACGATTGTTCGACTGCCCCCCCCCCCATTGTTATTTTACAATATATAGCTAGAATATATACATTGAATATATTCATAAGAAAAACAAAAGCAATCAAGGGCCTCCAGAAGTGGGTGTCACTAAAATTGTGTAATGTACTACCTCATTTCACAGACACTGATAGTATGTACTCAACATCAACATCTCTTCATTCAATCATTCACCTTATTACCTTTCTGCGAATATATTACATCCATGTCTACTGTTTTAATAACTTTATCAAAGGAATCATAATCGATTAGATTATCCATATTCATATTGTTTCTAAGTATTCTAATTAGTGCTGTTTTGACAAGCTTACTATATATATATGATGGGTATAGTACTGCAGTTCCAAAAGGATCACAAACTGTTGTCCATAAAGAAGCCATTACATAAGAAATAAAGGCTTGATAGTAACCAAAATAACATATTTTATTACAATCAGCATTCAAGAAGTCAACATACAAATTAAAATATTTCTGAACAGCATGATACAAAATTTTTGATTTATTTTTAAATTCCATGTAAAAGTGTGGAAAACAAAATATATCGAATTTCCATTGGCCAACAGGAAATTCAAAAGAAGTTAATTCTAATAAATATAGGCCTACCAGCCTCATCCACCACCATGTTACAACAGTCTACCTTATAAAAGGTGCTGGCAACAAGTTAGAGTGAACCCATCATTATCACAGGGTTTTAAAATGTGCTTTTTGTACAGTGTAAACAAATGTTAAAAATTCACAGTGAAATTGCATATACTTAGTAGGGGGAAAACAAAGTAATATAGGAACAACACAAAACTCATTACTGCTTGAGTGGGATTGCTTTTGGGACTCCAGGGCCCTGTTGGATAACAGGTGGATGTTCAGTGGCAGGGTCTCTGCCTGTATTCCAGTAATCCAGTTCACCATATCTGAAACTGACAGATTGTGTGGAAATTCAGTCAATTAAAGTGGTGATATTGTGCCCTGCATGTATACGTTTTTGTGTGAGGACATTATGGATCAAATTAAATAACAGGTTAATTAAATTCATACCCAGAAAGTGGAGTCAATGTAGCTGGTGGATTTCCAGGCTGGAATTGGTTTTAAAAAAGGTTTTTACTGTTAGTACTCCCCAAGTACAGTGACAGTCAGTCAGCCAGTACATGTCTGCTGTAATATAAAAAAAGAAATCTGATAATTTAAAAAAACTAACATTGTTTACCTTAGCAGGAGGAACATGTACCTCTGGCTGAGTTGTGGCACCTGTCTCAACCTTTCCATTTGTTTTGCTATTTTGTGCATTACGCGACCTGTGTATATATATAAAAATAAAATAAAATAATTTAGTAATAAATTGTAGATCAAACAATCCAATCCATCCAATTGTAGCCTTTAAATTTGTATGGTTTGAATGCCAGTTGGCGTTTTACCTGTAACGGCTGGCAAGGCTTCCTTTGAGGCAGAGGTCCAGGGAGTCTCTCTTGAAGATGTAAAGCAGCACCAGAATGAGGATAACCAGGACAGGAACCACAAGCAGGAAGAAGATCAACAGGCCATCCCTGAGGGAGTGGTCTGGGGTAGGAAAGGTTAGGTAAATAGGGAACATTAGAGTATGTAGCTGCATTAGTCACACTGCACAGTCAACACATAGGTCTATCAGACTATTTACAATAACTCAGTGATGTGCAGAAGAATACATGAAATCGAAATCATATAGTTGGAAAAATAAAATTGTAATAATCAATCAAAACTCACCAATCTGAGCAGGACCGCTGTCTATGCTACCACCTCTCCCTGACCTGTCACAGTTTGGCGGGGCCCATCCGTTATCACAGTGGCAGTGCCCCTGGTCATTACACACCTGAGGAAAACATTACAATAGACCAAAGTTTGGTCACTGTAGGCAGTTAACCAATGCTGAAAAGAAAACGTTGTCCTACCCCCTGGCTGTTGCAGGTGCTCTGGGCATCACAGTCCAAGTTGGGCAGCAGCCCAGAGGCATTCACGCACCTAAAGTCCAGGCAGGTCTAAAAGAAAAGAGGAGGTTCCTATTAATGCAATCCAAAAATATTTCACTACTTATGAGTAATTTCCTGCACTTTAATAATAACAGTATTGTCCTGGAAGAAGTCAAATCTTCTGTGTACATTTCTTAAACTACTCCCTTGTTTGTACACGCACCCATAGATACACACAATGTGCTTACCTTTCCCTTGGCACAAGGGCTGCCAGGGTTAACGTAGGCAGGATCCAGCACGTCGGTACCCAGGTTGAAGTCCGCATTAACACAGGTTGACCCATTAATCATTTGGATGCTGACCTGGGCACCCATAGGGGGGTTGTTGACATCCACATTGGTACACTGCACCTTTCCACACATGGCATTACTGCCAGTTTAAGAGTGGACAGTCAGTTTCCCACAATTGGCAACAGAAGTATGACATAATATCAGTGAGGCAAAAAAGACACACATCCTGAGTTAGTCCTTTGCTTCACTCTATAATTGCCATCCTGGTATAGTATGTTAAAATAAAATTAATTTAACTAATTGGATCTATCTTCCTTACCCAATTTCCTTACCCAACTTAATAATTGATAAATAATAAGTCTGACTGCACCTGTGAGTTTGCCAAGCCCACTGCTACTAAAAAGGGCAAATTAAATTATTTGATGTCAACACAATTGACTAGCTAATCAGAGGAATCACCCAAAAGACCTCTACACTGGCCTTAAAATTTTGAACGGGGCTTTGTGTGGATGTGGCTTATAATATCATGATTCAGCAGGTTTGATCCTGGCAAATCTATGATTTAATTGATGTGACTGCTGATACCGATTTTTCCAGAGATACTGATCTTTCTTTAAATCCATCTATCGTAACATTCATGTCATCTTTCCATGATTAAAAAAAACAAAAACAAGCAGAGTACTTACGCTACACTACATTTGATAGGGGCTCCTGTACTGGTGGTTCCACAGTTTCCAAATAGATTTCCCTTTGTATTCGCGTGCAGAAAACAGATATCTGCTGCCTTTGTTGCATCTATCCAAAAAAGAAATAATATGCAAGATAAAATATGACGGGAGGAGAATGCTTCCTGTTGTATTTTTTTTTTTTTTTTAAAGAAAATTAAATAAAAGTCCTATCTCACACTTACACAGGGAGTAAATCATATTTGACTCCCAGAGATAGTTTGTTTGTGTTTACCCTGCAGAGCAATTTTGGTCATTTATTTACTTAATTGTATTTACTTAATTGTACCTAGCTCAAAGAGACGTTTGCACTGGAAGTTATAAGTCTGACAGCGACCCTCATAACAGTACGCTGCGTTGTTTTCACACGGTAGGCCATCCATGATATAGAAGTCACTGGGACAGAATGCACTCTTGCCATCACAGTATTCAGAAAGGTCACATGTATTGACAGATTCTCTGCATGGTGTTCCAGCAACTCTGATCTGGAAAACAACACAGGATAGACAACAATAATAACCTTGGCTTACACACATGTAAGTATTTATTCCCAAAGTAATAATTCCCTCCATTCAATGCAGTAGAAAGCTTGTCCAGTTACTCCAGCCTGAAGTCCAAAATAAAGCCAACCTGACAGTTGCTGCAGCAGAGCCCCTGAGCGCAGACAGATCCGGAGGTAAATTTGCAAGTGGCTGGATCACAGCATTTATCGTTGCATTCCTGTGTGGCACATCAACAAAGAAAACACTGTGACACACAAAACTGCCAAAGGAAAGATGAGGATGAGGAAACATGATCTGAACTTTCCAGATTGGAGTACACATTTTTTCATTGTCAGTTTGCAGCCTCACACATCTTAGAACACAAGATGCATTCATTTACAAAATACATCACAAGTTTGTAAACTGCGTTGTTTTATTCCCACAAAAAAAACCATGTAACTCCCTGTGTGTGTGTGTGTGTGTGTGTGTGTGTGTGTGTGTGTGTGTGTGTGTGTGTGTCACCTGACAGACAGTACTCTACCTCTGGAGTGCCACAGTCACACTGCTCTCCTTCCTCCAGTAAGCCATTGCCACAATTACCAATGCCCACCACATCTGACAGGGAAGGTTGGTTTTTCAGACACACGCCGCCTCCATTGCGGATCAGCCTCTCAAAGTCATCTCCACTACAGGTACTGAATGTGGTGGAGCCACTAAAGGGGGACAAGACAAACAAGCTGCTATGTGAAGTATTTCATTACATGATGCGATAGCCATTTGACAACTCTGACTTCTCTTCGAAAGGTCGTCAGTGGCATTCAAGTATAGCTAATTATGAAATAATATTAGCCATAAATCCTTGGCAACAGAATAGTAATGCTTTTAAGGATCAATGCATTTATATGTATGATATATTTACAAATTAACTTGAGGTAGCAAATATTTAAATGGATATAAAGCATTTTGGAATCAAACATTCATATCAACATCTTGACAACTGCACAAGTATTTGTCATCACTTGTTCTACTATAGTATATCAGTTTGTATTTGAGGTATTTAATTTAAAATTCTTTGTCATCAAGCTAAAAACAAGGCTGTTTTTCTTAGTTCCTGAAAATCTGGTTTTCAGCCGACAGCAACATTATGTAGTTTATGGGAGGAAATGCATCCTGTGTAAGAAACTACGACTCCTGTAAAAGGCATACATCCTGCTATATGAAATGTATGGGTGAAATTCAATATTTTACTCAAAACAATTATGGGGGCTTTAACTGCAGATTTTCTACATTTCATATCAAGGAGGTAAGATATCAAAGTGTTTATTTACGTAGAACTGGCCGACATGATGCAGCTTTCTCCGTTACAGGTGCAGCGCTGATCGTCATGAGTAAAACCCAGGTTATGGCCCATCTCATGGGCTACCACGGTGGAGAAATAGGCCACACGGTCATCGCTGAACTGTGAAACACATCCAGTACATTCAGAGCTCACATGTCTGTTTACCAAAATATATTCTCCTGAATTGGAGAAAAGGTTATTAAGCAATATGGCAATACATTACTGTTATATAACACAGGGCATTGCAAAGGGTATATTAAGAACATCATGAGGCATGACAATAAGGAACCAAAGCAATCCCACAAGACATATTTTTGCCTCGTCATGCCCTTGACTTGCCTTTGCCTTTAAGTCTAACCTGTTTGACCTGTGTGTTATTCACTGGCAGCGAGAATAAACTGCACAACAGAGCTTGCCATGAATAATGCAGACAGCATCAGTTTCCAAACAAAAGCTCACACCACCAAGGCACCGTAGTGTCATCTGTCACTAGAAGTTAAAGCACAAGTTAACTCACCACGTTGATTCCTCCGGCGCTCGCCACAGAACAGACTGTGCCCACGTAGGCAATACCCAGCACTCCTGCCCCATACGGCGCGGGCCGACCTCTGACAAACAGAGCATACCAGGGGAAACACGACAAACGGCACAAAGATCAAGCAGAGTTATACTTCTACACTAAAACACTATAAAGAGCACAGCTGGAACTAGACAATACAATACTTACACAATGAGCTGGCCAACATCATGCCTGATCTTTGGTAACAGATCGCTCTTCCTCCACTTCACAAACCTCCCCAGCACCTCTGCTGGAGACCCTTCCACGTCAAAGGGATTGCCATCCTTAAAAATCTCCAGGCCCACTAGCACCACACGGATATTTAGCTTCTTGTAATACTATAATGGACAAAGGAAGATAATTAGGATAGTAGATAATAATAAAGAATAGTAAGGGCAGCATAATAAAAATAACAGTGTCAAGAACAAATGTACCTACACAACCCACTGAGCACTAGACGTGATTTCAACATTGCGTCTATGCTTTTGCTCTCATATAGGCCAGGATATTTGTGGCCAGTTTTAGACCAAGCAGTGAATACATTATTACATATTTAAACAATTCATAAACAGCTGTAACTATCAGATGTCAATAATAACAACAAGTACCAGAGACACTGGACACTGGAGACGTCTGGAAAGCAATTTAATCTCTCACCCCATCAAGTAGATTGGCGATTTCCACCATCTCCTCTCGCACTGCCGTCTCATTTTCTTTATTAAATCTATACTGTAATATAAGAACAGATCCATAAGAAAGAACCACGAGTGGCTTCTTCATACATGTAACACTGGTCAAGTAATCAATGCAATGCTGACGAAGCAATGAAGTAGAATCATTCATGGAGAAAAATCATTGCAGCAAATTCATTTTTCGTAAAACAGCTGCTGATGTAGGCGCTCACCCTGAGATTATCGACAACCAACACCAACTCCACATAGTGGGTTTGAGGTAAATTGCGCTTCCTCTGTCGACATGCAATGACAAACAGAAAAGGAGGACGAGGAATCAGTCAAAACCTCAATACTGTTCCAATGTATGGCCCGTTCATACTGTAAATATCAGTTCAGGTGAATGGCGGTGAGCATCCTAACCCGCAGCAGTGAAGTCACTGTATGGCCAGGGTCAAAGGGCGAATGACTTTCTGTTGACGTGTCATTGGTCACCCCACAGGTGAAGGGCTCTGACTGAATGTCCTTCAGCAGGTACAGAAGGTGTTCGTTAGTCGGAGATTCGGGGACTGGTTCAAGTCCGTAGACCTCACTGCCGAGGACGATCACACCCCTAAACAGAAGCAGTGCGCAACATGAGCCATCTGATGATATATTGTTAGTATGGGTGGCACTGTTGGTGGCTGGACTCCCTAACAGTGTTTGACGTGCTCTACCTACTGAGCTACACCGGACCACAGATCATTCCTTTACACATTCATTCATTTTTGTTTAACCACAGGTGGGTGGAGGACAGGATAAACACATATTAGCTGTTGAGCAGGAACTTCTGAACTACGAAATCTGTTGCACTTCCTTATACTAGGTTGAAGACTGCTTTCCATGCTTTCCAGTGGAAGGGAATAATCATGTGAATCTCTAACCGATGTGAGGCTCTGCTCAACCTCTCAAAAGGGGAAACTGGGAAAGCAAGAGAGAAAGACAAACCTGAGGCCTGAGCAGGTGCTGAGTGCTACCAGTGAGTTATCATATCCTTCCACCTCCCCATGGTAATAGCAGTGCACCTGGAAAAAAAAAAAAAAAAGGATTTTGAAAAGCACAGCTCCAGGCCCGCAGTTCACACCAGCAATTAAATGATGATACATTATACGACTGCATGATCACGTTACTTACATGAGAATACCAAAGAAAGTTCTGGGATAAGAAGTCTCTGACAAAAAAAAAAAAAAGGATAAGTGTTATTTCACCAGAAGCAGTGAAGTGGCTTTAACATGAGAAAATAGCTGAAGGCTTACTTGTTCCTCTGTAGATGAAGGACGTGCTTTCTGTTGTTTATGTTGAGTGCGTATGAAATTGTATCCTTGTCTTCTGTCTGAAATTAGTACAAACAAGCAGTCATGTTAGTCATATCACTATAATACTTCTATGAACCTTTTGATCGGGCGAAGTCGTACCTCTTCTGACTCTGTTCTGTTGACACTCCTTCTCCATCTATGAACAACTTGGGGATTCACAACCGTGTACTTGGACAGTTTTGATGCAAGACCATTGAAAAGATCTGGAAAAGAAAACACCGAAACTATGAAACAGTGTTGTTAACATTAGATAAAAAGTTAATTCTTCTGTTAAGACAAAGGACAAACAATTTAGACTAGACACACAATGGACACGGTTTACTCTCTTTCTGACCTCACAAACTGCCACGTTATGGTGTCACTTTACTCCCAGAACAAAGCAAAATAAACAAAAGGAAGCGTTTCATTACAGCCAACGGGTGTCAATACCCACCAGCGACGCTAGTCGGCGTGTATATTAAAAGAAATTAAACTTTAATGAAGACCCAGACCAAGCCATGACGACAAAAACGGGTTTGTATTTAAACTGTAACATCTTAAAAACAGAAGCTGATCGCAATTCTCAGTCACTTTGAAGGACGACACAAGACACCAGCAGGTTCATTGCCCCACATCTCCTCCAGGGACAAAATAATAATGTGCCTTACCTTTGCTGTAAAGTCCAGAGATGTGACAAAGCAAAAGCGCAGCAGACAAGATATATTTTCCAACCATGGCCCTCTCTAAAGCACCTGCTCACATATCCTACTGCTCCTGTTTCTCTGTTTTCGGCGGAGGATGTGCCTTGCTTCTTCCTGCTGCTCAGGTAAGTCTTGTGGGGTGTGGCTAAACCGACCCAACCGGTGGAACAATACAACGCTGCCCCGTGCAGCTGATGTTAAATTAATGAGCCTAATTGGCTAATTTTACAAAGAAGCCAATTAGTTTTAAATCTATACACATTATAAAACATGATGAACATGAACATGAACAACAAACAACAAATTTCAATAAAATCTTAATGACAGAAATAATAACCTTTGGCTGAAAAAATATAACTAATGGCACTATGGATCCTATTATATGTTGGGAAGATGAAGTGAGGAAAGCCCAGGCGAATAAAAAGCTTACAATATGATGTGGAAGGAGTGGCTTCTGATAATACAACTGGATTTGAATTTCTGAGCCACGGGGTTGCATGTGGAGGCGGTTACAGGAGATAGGCGAAGCATGAGGTCAGTGAAGGCCTCAGGAGAGATATTGTTTGGTAACAGTCTGCATCATGGCCTTGGTGCTAAGGCAAAGTGACATTTCAAAGAACACACAGTAGTGGTCTGATATACATCTACTGTCTGTAGCATCTTGTCTAGCCTGTGTGTAGGGCCAGAGACAGATTGAGTTAGGTCATATGAGTTAAGAAGTCCCATGAAGTCTAGAGTCTGTGGGTACATCACTGTGAATATTAAAATCAACAATTAGAATATAATCAAAATCAGTTGAGATCCCAGAAAAAGATTGAGGGGAAAAAGTAAATTTGAAAATAATTGCAATCATTTAGAAAGGATTGGAAGCTTTCAGTTTCTAGGGGTATATTTTGAAAACAGTTGACAAATCCAAGAAGGTTATCAATGTAATGAGGTGTTATGGAAAACAATAATGTAAGTGTGCTTATAATATGCTTAAAGTATAAACTGCAATAAAATGTATGCACACGTATAGTCACAGCCAGTGGAAAACTACTGAGCTGAGAGGGGTATATGTTTGCTCTTTTCTCATGATTATTAGCTACAAGTTTATTACAACTGTTGCAATGTTATGAAAGACGGTTTTGTTGGAAATGTCAAGGACACAAGCAGTATTCCTTTTCTTCTTGGTGTCTGTGCACTGTGTGATTCCTTTGCCTTCATTAAACTGCCATGAACTGTGTAAGAGATATGTGGCTTCGCATGACTCATATTAGACAGCATATTAGAAAGGTATATAAAGCTTGACTGATGTCATCTTTGCAAAACAAAAGGAAAAGGAATTATTTGGAGAACAGAAATGATAAAATAGCAGCAACACTGGGATGGCAAGACTATGGGAAGACATTTATATTCAATACAAAATAGAGTTAGCACTGTAAGGAGAGGAGGAAGAAAAGAGGAGGTCATGATTTTAAGGTTAAGGATAGGACACACACAATTAAATAAAAAGTTACATATAATGGGGAAACATCCAAAAGCACGAATTTACATTAAAATTAATGTTAAAAGGAGGAATTAAAAAGGAATTATATTAAAAGGAGGACTTTGTATGAAATGGTTTAGGCTGTAGACATTTAGCCGTAGACATTTATTTAGTTTCTTAGACGAAACGGGGCGGTTGTAAAAATACGTTTATTACGGGTTTAAAACAGAAGATGGCGCTAATGCACCATTAAGGGATGCCAACTGCCTATAAACACCAAAGAAAAAGAAGTATCTGAAGAGATGCGGAAATATCGCGACATTTCGTATTCGTGACGTCTTTCACGCACGGAAGTGTTTTGTTTGGAACTTGGTTGGACCAAAGCTCGTACAGGCGCTGTCACCCCTTAACGCAAGCTTCAAATACTGTAATTTAGGCTTACTATCGGAAAGTTGTCACTTAAAACAAGAAGTAATTTCACGCTTATTTCAGAGCTAGCGTGTACGGGCTAGCTTATCGTTGGCTGACTGGTAACTGACTCAGATAACAGTTCTAGACAACAGTTTCCCCACATCATTTAATTACCTAGCTAGCCAGCCAGGTAGTTGTGCCCATAACTAAAGTGTTTTCTTGAAATAAATTGTATCATGTATGGCTGCAGGCCGTATTTTGAGATTGATACACCTACTGAAGAAAGAAAGACTGCCAAAGACACAAATCTGGACAAATCGAAACGAGGTCTCGTCGGTAGTGTTAACTCAAGTTGTATTGTGAGTATACACTGACGGATTTACTTGTTACATGCGTTACAGCCTACCTTAAGTTTAACTTATACTTACCTAGCCAGACTTCAGCTGCCATGATAAAGTGTTATTTCCCAGTGTTTATTACCCTCATCTATTGCTTTCCCCTTGTGTAGAATGACTGCATTGACAGACTTTGAGCCACTTTCAAAGAGACTGAGGGTTGAAACAGGTTCCCAGACTTCCCGATCATCTTCTTTCAAAAGTAACAGTTTTGGTTAGATAATAATTATTTGGTTTGTCTTTGTGTCTTCCCTTTCTCAAATGCATTTCTTTCCTTCAGGCCCACTTGCATGCAGTCAGAGTGTAGATGATGTGACAATGGATCAAGAAAGGAGAGAAAATAACAAAGAGCAGAAGATGGATACGCAGCCAAAAACTGGAGCGGGTGGATTGCGAGGTGTCAAGGCGAAAGTTTCACATCACAGAATTGGCCCCAGACGGCAACAGAGGTTCAGAGGTACACTTGAAAGCTGGCTGGTAAAGCCCCCAAAACCTGCAAGCTCAGCTGAAGTGTGCCAAGCTCAAGAGGATGTAGAAATGACTGATGCAGCTGGCTTTCAATGCACCTCAGCTCAGTCTCTGGACACAAAGAGCCAGGGCCGTGGCTCTCACATCTCTGAAGAACCTGCTGTCATTGACCTGGATGAAGAAACCCAACCCTTGACACCACAAGACCTGGAGGAAGACAGCCCTGTCTCACCAGCTTCCAAGGATTCTGCAGGGAGTGGGCATGTACAGACAGCGATCCACGGCGATGGTGAATTAGAAAAGCAAGAAACCGAGAGATTCTCAGGAGGCTCAAAGGGCTCTGTCAAACGCAGCCCCAAAATAACAGACTTCTTTTCAGGCTTTTCATCAGGCTTACCTTTGAGATGTGATGGTCCAGAAGAATCTCTGGAGAAACAAGATGGGGACAAGGAAACCACTCCCCCTGATGCCAAGCCTGATGTCACGTGGCTGGGGACCCCCATCAGTGAGCTGAAGAGAATGCCTGAATGTGGCCAACCTCTTCCTCGGCTGAAGGATGTTCCTGGCCAGCACACTGTGTTGATAAGGGTTTGAGCAATTATTATTATTTATTTTTTTTAACTCTTCATAGTATTCTGGTTGGTTTACTAATGGAAATATTAGTAATATTAGGCTCCCCGTACTCACTGTAGGTTTACAGTATAATTGTTTGGGTAGGTTTTGGCATGGTTTAGGTCCATGACTCCCTAACTGGACAAGATCAGTGTCTGAGAAATCATTTGGGCTCTCCCTCTGGTGGTGGTAAATTATCTTTCAGTCACCGTTTCATGAAATTGGAGAGGTTCCAAACACCATCAGTGTTCCCCATTCCTGATCATCCTTTTGCATACCACACAAACATAAGAATGGTTTAGGTTTATTGTTAAGAGTTAACATAAGAAGTCCTTTTAATATGATTATTTGTCACACAATACCACATTTTTATCAATAGGCCTGTGTGTTATACATACAGATATTGTATTTATTAATGCCATTTGTTTTCTATGATTACTCACCTTGACAGACAGACCTTCTTCAGAATGGTAAAGTTCCTATTCCATATCCTCCCATTTTTGTGGATACGTGGGATGATGTCCACATCAAGATGCCCTGCTCAGTGATGAACTTGTTTCCAGTTGCAAATGAGGTATGTTCAAACACCAAATGGTCAAGAGTTGATATCAATGGTCAAGATATACTGTAGAATTCTAAAATTATTGTGACTGGATTTATGGATAATAAAATAGAAATACAAATAAATAAAAAGATAAACAATATGAAACATTAAAAACAGCACAGCGACAAAGACTGGTTACAAAATAAAATGCTTACAGTACAAGTGGAGGGACTGTTCCAAAGAGGGGGCAATGACCACAAAAGCTCGGTCTCCCTTTGTTTCCAGCCTGGTTTTAGGTACAACCAGAAGGCCTTGGTCAGAAGATGTGAGGGATCTCACTGATGAAAGGGGACACAGTATAAAGTGGGGCCAGCCTGTGTAGTGCCTTTTTATAAGTGATTCAAATAATTTTAAAATCGATTCTGCACTCAATAGGCAACCAATGTAGAATGGCCAGCACTGGTTTAATGTGTGACCTACGACAAGTGTTTTTGGACAGCATTTTGGACCAACTGGAGCTGAGAGACAGCAGAGTGACTCAGGGTGGTGGTCAGCAGTGCATTGCAGTAGTCTAAATAGGAAGAAACAAAAACACAAATGATTTTTTTCCAAATCTTGAAAGGTTTCTTAATTGAAAGAAACAGGATTGGACTACATTCTTTACATGCAACTCAGAGTTCATTTGAGGCAGTCTTAACATTTGCTGCAAGAGGACCGATACACTGCTGTACTTTGCTAGAAATACTCTCGGGGCCTAATAAGGACTTCAGTTTTGCCCAGATTAAGTTCAAGGAAGTTGCATGACATCTTGTCCTTGATACACTTAAAATTGCTAATTAAAAAACCAAGGGGCAGCATGTACTAGGAAAAAAGGATAGGACCAAGGATTGAACCCTGGGGCACACCACAAGTCAGCAGAGCAGATGTTGAGATAAAATCGCAAATAGCCACAGAAAAACTCCTATCTGACAAATAGGAGGGAAACCAGTCGAGAGCAGTCTCAGTTATACCAACCCACTACTGGAGCTTGTTTAAGAGAATGGAGTGTCAAAAGCTGCACTTAGATCAAGCAGCAGCAGAATTGAGCACTCCCCAGCATCAGCACGCATCAGGATGTCACTTGAAATGCTGAGAAGAGCAGTTTTCGCACTGCGCCCAAGACGAAAACCTGACTGGAATTTATCAAATATATTATTGTTAGCTTGTTGTCTTGGTGACATTGGTGTAGAAACATACTGGCATCATACAGGGTTTCACAGTACACACTAACATGGTACAAGGACGACATACCATGACTAATAGAAAACATACACACTTGAGCAGCTTCATTACTTGGATCTTAAAGCAAGATGAGAATTCTGTGAATAGCATAGGTCATGTAAACAAAGCAGCCCAATTATGACTGACTGAGGGCATATTCAGAGAAACTATGCTGCAAGTAAGATATATGGAGCACTTGTTAGCAATGTTAAATTCTTTATTCAAGGGTTGTTTGATAATAAGCCTGTCAGAGTAAGCCCGTTGTCCTTTTTACAGCAAATGACAGGACGGAAATGACTGACATTGAGGAGGAGGCATCTTGACTTATTCAACCAATCACTCTAATTTATGAGACTGCTAAAAAACAGGGACATTAACACAACATTCTTCTTTGCAAATAATCTTATTAATTGAAATAACAAAGTAACTAACAGGGTACTTTTACAGGGAACACGAGCGATGCAGAATAAGAGTCGGTGGGAGTTGATCAAAGAAACTTTGACAAATACATTTACAAGTTCACACGATTTGAAGGTGAGTTTCACATCTATTGCTTTGTAAAAATATTTTTATTATATGTATTAGAATATATTTTATTTCAGTACATTTTTGTCCCCAGTGCTTTGTGCTCGTTGTTCCAAGACTAGGCCATGAGATGGCATCATGATCCCAGAAACTATGAGAGGCACAGTCTGCCTGAATAATTCATATTCTTGATATTTTCACAAAATTCATGTTTTTTTTTTGTTTTTTTTTCAACAGATGAATTGCCATTACATGTTTAAAGGATAATTCATATTGCTTTTCAATGAAACATAATCATGAATGTGCTTTTACAGAACACAATATTGAAATACAATGCTGCACATGCCAAGAAATGGGACTTCACAGCATTACATTTGTACTGCACTAAGGTAAGCACATATTTATTATTAGTATTTTTTCATTTTACCCAGAGAAGTAAGACTCTTTTATTTACTGGTCATTTCTTTCTGGGCAACCATGATTGATTCCTATTTAAAGGTTACTGGTAGATTATTAAAACATTAAGTATCCAATCATGACACCGGGAATGCCCAACAGAAGGTATCATAAACCAGTGTTGGTGCTTCTCACAGAGCTCGATTCAAGCAAGGGCAGATGGCTCATTAGCCAGTGATGATGTTGTCTGAGCAACTTGTGGCAGCCACAGTGGTGCGGATGTCTCATTGGATTTGATTAAGCTTGGCATATATCTCAATGAAAATATAAATCAATCTATACAATAGGTCTGTCTCTATTTTGGAACAATCTTGATAGCTCCGAATCCAGAATTCAGCATCAGTACTGTTAAATAGATGTCAGTCATAGGGGAAACTGCAACATGATTCTAGGTCAGATGCCTTAACTCTTAGTAGCTTATAGTAACTTAAACAACCATTTGTTTGATGCAAAATGAGGATTATCTTTGGAAAATTTGAAATATGCTGGGGTAGCTCATATGTCTTCCATTTATGTAGCATTCATTATAGCTCAATTATATTTGTGTGGCTATAAAAAAAACCTAGCCATGACTTCAGTTTAGGTATCTAACGACCATCGCATAGAGCAAGAATAGCAACTCACTTCACTTACTTGAAAATGCCAATTTTAATTGGATTCTTTTGGACTGAAACTTAAAATGATAGCTGAGGTTAAGGTTCAAATGATGGCTAATGTTAAATCTAAACTAATAGCAAGTGGACTAGCTTGGGGGAAGAAGTGAATTGTGGATATCAAAAATGGGACCAGTTTAATGTTTGTCATAAAAATGTATAATTTTAGTCCATAGCACCATAAATGAAGAGAGAGCACACACTTTTTCTCCATATGCACCCAAAGTGCCAAAGTGTGGCACCCAAACCAACTGCTAATTAATGGAAAAGCACGTTTGCAGAGTGCATTTTTCTATTCTCTCCCTCTAGTCCATCGCATCGTATAAACATTTGCACATATGTGCAAGTATTGTTTATTGAAATCATCTTTAATCATAAAAGCAATATAATATAGCATGCTTTAATTGATTTCAGTTAACTGCAAAATCGAACAAATACCTCCTTTTGCAGCAAAGTGAAAACGATTGGCCTTTTGGACTCCCTAAGGAGAGGGGTTTAGATGAGGGCACATCGGTGTCTATTGATAAAATTAAAATATAAAATATTCTTCCGTAAAAAGGATAATAACCAATAGTACCTTAGTGAGTTACTGTAGCTTTCCTCAGCGATTACATGATCCATGTAGCCATTTTTTATTGGCATGATTTTCTGAAGACAATTGGCTACTGCAGCAGCAATTTGGTCCCCAAGACGGCATCGGAACATGAAAAGCCATGTGCCGGCCCAAGTACATGACACTTGTAACCGAAATCAATGGAACTATTAGTTGGAAATTAACTGTCATGATGACCAGAGCACTGTTGGTTCATTGGTTGTGGCTCAGTCACCAGTCTCTGCACCTGCTTGTCTGGAGGCCATCAATCATCTATCTTGATGTGTGCTGTGTCATCCTGTGTAGAGAAACAGGCGGTGCAGTACCACTGTCTGGATCATGAAACGCTGGCAATATTCCATTTGGAGAGATTGGCCATGTTGTGATATGAGCTGTGATATGATGTCTTCCCTGAGCTTGTGAAAAGAAACAAGTAGTAAGCTTTTTTCTCTATCTGGAGAGAGAGCACTCTCCAAGGTTTCATTGGCCCACTCTGTGTTGCATGGTATTGTCTAGAGCATTGTCAGCTACATTTTTTGTTGATATCTTAGTAAAAGATACATGTATCTCCTTTTTCTTGGATGCCTGTATGTCAAATGTGTTGCTGTCGTTTTGCACAAGAACAGTAATGGATTTCATGAATGAGAATGTTTCAGCCCTTCAGACGAGAAGTGGGAGTTAAGAGAAGTAATTTAATCTTCTGCCAAAAGGTCACGTTTAGTAGCTTGTCAGAATTGAAAACGTATGACATTACGTCCTACAGAATGCATTACTCCACCCTTATGTTGTCGAATCGATTGCATGCAGTATGTATGTCATAAATCATGTTAGAATGGGAATTTTAGTTGGACAAAGCTGGAACATGTTTTGCAACAGACCGAAATTTAATTGTGGTGTTGTTTTTCTGCTGTACACACAAACTCTACCAAAAGGGCAAATTTAGCAATCCTATCAGAATCAGTTTGATTGTCAGTTAATAAGTGACACATGTTTAACAGCCATAACATCTTCAAACATTTGATCATATGTCTTCATCACCTATATTTAAACAGATGTTTTAACCATTTCGTTACCCATGTGTTGGTTAAAGTGTAGACTGCATTGAACTATTCTACCATCTGACCAGATATCTGAATACATTTTGTGACTTCAACTGTGAGTCAGTATCATCAGTGAATGGTCGTTCAGTAAAACATTGTACAACTCTTATGAGTGTATGAATTGACAGCACAAGAGCTGAAGTAAAACTGTAATAAAAATGGAACACAAATTAGGTCTCATCTTGGACACTTGCATTGAACTTTATAAAGCCTCATAAATGTCGTCATAGCTGACACGAGGTAGACTTGCTTTATTTGTGCTCTATATCATTGTAGCGTGGAAACACACTTTAGGAAGATGGTTTAATGCCCCTGGATCTACCAGATTTATTTAGAGCCTGACCAAGAGATGGATCTGCGGTTTAATAACCTAATATGCCGAAGGGCTAGTTTTAGCTGTGGTAAAAGAAGGCAATGCATCAGATAGACAGGCAATATACAGTATAAACTACAAATAATTTCCTCACAGTAGCATTTGCCAGTTGAGTACAATTACTGTACAAATAATGCAGTTTTGAAATGGGTGCAAGATTTTCACATTACTATATAAAATAGGAAATTAGCTACAATGACATTCTAATGCGCTATATTCTAATATAGCCAGGTTTGTACATCTTCGCTGTAAACATAATTTGTTGTCTTGGCTAAATGGTTATGTGTATCAATGCTTTAAGCATATGAGAAATTATGTCTCACTTCCTGTTTAGACATCTTTGCCGACAACTTTGTGTCACAGCTGTAATCTAGGAAGTCCACATATGCTGTGTGCAAATTTTCATGGAGATTCAATCAACTTTGGGGGAGAAAAATAACATTTGTATGAATTTAAAATGGTGGAAAAACTGTAGAAATGAAAACCAATATGTGTAATGGATTTGTCTTGAGCCCGGAAATCTTTATTCTACACTGTATGGTTAAGGAGTTATTGGCTAAAATGTAAAGCGGCTTGTTATAGCGTCACCATCTAGTCAATCTGTGTAATTATTTTTTTGGCTGAGTAGTGGGGGAGATTTGGAATCTATCCACCAAACGTGGTTTCTCTAAGAGTTAAAGCAGTCTGGAGATCAGAGACTGTAAGTCAGAAAAAGAACAAGCGGAAGAAAACCTGTCCAGCCTTACTGAGCCATTTTATGCCCATTTCTTTGCAGGATCGTGACACTGTGTCCACATGAAACTTTCAAGTCCTGATGATATTTTACCCTCTAAACTATTGGCCCTTGTTTGCTTGTTATTGTGAATAGCCCTTTCCTCTGGTTGTGTCCCTGATTATTTAAACACAACAGTCTTGACCCCACTATACTAAGTAGGCCCATCTCTAAAATACTTTTTTATTTCCATTTTTCCATTATCTCTAAGCAACTCCTAGATGTGATAGGAATAATATCTTTGATAAGGCTTTCGTCAGCATCATAGCACAGAAGTTTTCCTTCGCTATAAATTGTTGAGTGTTCTGTGCTGGTATTGCTTGACAGAAGTACTGCTTTTGACACCATTGACCATGTTGTTCTAATAGATTGAGGCAATGGGTTGGTGTAACTGGTTTACATCCTATCTTTCCAACAGGAATTTGATGTTGATTGATAACTTTATATCATCAGCCTCTAAAATGATGTGGGGTACCTCAGAGCTCAATTCTTGAGCCAAGCTTGTTCTCTATTAAATCTATTTCCCCCTTTAGGGGAAAATTATTTGTCAGCATGATATTGCTTTTCACTTTTATCTGGATGACTCATTTGTATCTTTCAATTGTTCCTAATGATCTTAGTAGGATGACCAGGAGTTCTTATTAATGGTCCTGAATGCTTTTGCAAACAAATTCAGCTGTCCCTAGGCTCTTTTAAGAAGCAATGTTTAGCCTGTGTCAAATAATTTAGGTGCCATTTTTGATCCAAACTTGAATTTTGAACATCTTGTGAATATGTTCATAGAGTCTTGCTTTTTTCATTTGAGGAAAATTGCCAAAATTAGTGTTTATTTGTGTTTCCACGACAATGAACTGTCTAAATCAGTCTGCCTTGAAATTGCTCCAATTATTTCAAAACTTTGCAGCAAGATTGCTGACTAAAACTAAACGTATGTTACACATTACACCCATTTCAGCATCCTTACAGTGGCTAAAGTAGAATTGAGTTTAAAATCCTTCTAATTAGGCCTTCTATGTCCAGGCACCTGAGTATATTGCTGATTTGCTGGGTGATGGAGCATTCGCAATACGGCATCTAGACTGACAATCTAGTCTCAAAATACATTTCTACAGTTTAGCTTTTAACTGATTGTACCTTCATGTATTTATCTGTTTTCTCTGTAAAAGACTGTATATTCTGCTCTTTGAAAAGTGCTATACAAATAACAATGATGATGATTATTATTGTTATTAAAAACAATAGGGTCCCAGCACCTGTGGTGCTTGGATTTCCCAACAAATCTGAGAGAACTTTTGACAAAGATGCATGCAAAAGTAATCTACATGGGTTATGTTAAATTTAGTCCCTGTGCAAAACAAGTAAAATGAGGTCTGTTCATGTATGCACTGATGAAAAAACATTAGGTTATTGATTTGATTTGATTGATTTGCAAAACTGTCAATAAACCACATAAATACAATGTTAACAGAAAAAAATGCAATATAGTTTAACCAGTTTTTCACCTTTTTTTTTTGTCCTGCCGATGTCAGAGTGGAGTGGAGACATCACACATTTTGAGTGTCAGAGAAAAGTAGGGATCAGTGGCATAGAATGACAGCGCACGAACCTTCATTGAATATTCATCTCGGCAGACACACCTTATGAATAGTAGAAAAGCTAGTGACGGACAGCATCAGATTCGTTCGGTTCTCTCTCTCTAGCCCAACCAGCCCTGTATTTATGGCTATGAACATACAAGTGTTTCATTTTGACACGGTCGCATATCCATAGAGGCAGTCAAGCGTATTGCTTTATTGCTCAGACCTGGGGGGGGATAGGAACAGGAGCATGAGGCGTTGTGTTAAATCTGGACGTGAGCTCTGGTTGCTCAATGCCCCCCCTACCCACCGCCCCCACCCATCCTCCCACTCCCCCACCCCCAACCTTACTTGATTAATTTGTCAGTTTGGTGTGATGTATGATGTATAGACCTGTTTCAAGTCATACAAAGTGTTAGTTCAGTTGATTTGATGCACTGTCTTCTGCTGATTTAAAGAGCCAGAGCTATGCTACCTCAGCTATATCCACCACCTCAGCCTGTCAGCCACCTTCATTCATTACACCCATAGGAACGGTTTATGATGTCAACCAGGTCATTACTTATGACAGTGTTTAGTCAGGCCTCCTTTGCCATAATATAAATGTCCTCGGCAAAATCGCCAGTCAAGGCTCCTTGTCCAGGGAACACACTGTCCTATCTATCTCTCACGTGGTCATTTGCATCTCTTCCAAGAAGCCTGTTTAATCAGCTGGCATGGCCGTGCAACCTTGATGAAATTGCCCTGCGATTGATCATTCTGACATTTGGTAGCCAATACGGTTGTAAATAAGGGTAGTATATATTGTCTATTGTAAGCGACTGCACTTAGGCAGTATCGTGGAGTCATGGATGGGTGGTATGTAACATTTGGAACTTGGGGATATTATTATGGATGAACTGTCTAGCTAAGGCCAAAAGTCTTTTTTATCAATACATGGCGACATCTTTGAATGTTTCAGATGAGGTAACTGCATACTGTTTCGATCACGAGCAGTTGTACACACATATATATATATATATATATATAGGAAATGATGTTGGGCAGCTTAATTTTAATCGCTAATCGCTCCTTCAGGAATTGGCATCTTCAGAGTGTGGGTTTTTATATGACAATAGGATGTATTGTTTTTTTGATGTTATTTCTGTTATGCTACGCTTTATTTAACATCCCATTCTAAAATTGCACATGTAGTCAGACATTTTGATGTGGATCAGAGCTGTTTCAGTTTGATTCTGTTTTCTGTCTCAACTAATCAACCCAAACAGCTATTAATCTCGCAGCTGAGCTTTCTGGTGAAAAATAAACAAAAACATGCTCTCGTCCTCTCTCCAAGGTCCTGGAGCCTGATGCTTCACAACATCTGTTTGGTTCCTGTGCTGCCAGACATTGTGCAATTAGCACTGAGAGCATCTGAGCTGTGCACCAAGGTAACAGTCATCACTAACCAATGGACAACTGCTCTGCAACATAGTAGATCACCACAGCAGCTTGACCCCAAAGGTCATGACATGACACATAATCTTAAGAAATGGCAGTAAAAAATTGGTGAGGTCAAGGCTAGCTGTTGACGGTCACATATCAGATGTTTTATCGCCCTGGTCATCTGGTGCTTTGGCCTGTGGATGATGAAGGGCGATGCACGTCTGCAACAGGAACAGTCTCATTAAGAAGGTTTGGGTAAGCAGTCGGCCAAGCAGCCAATCATCTGTCAGTTAATTTTACTCTTTACTCCTCTTAAAGCTTGTCCCCAGCTTGATTAATTTCAAGACTCAAAGTGTAAAAACTCTAAGTGGGGCACATGTGTAACAAATTTACCCAAGCCAGCAGGATGGTGCTTTTAAAACGGTGTTGAATGACGCATGGTCGTTTTAGTGTTCTAGCCCACCACGTTGAACGACAGTCTGCACTGGAGTACAACAACAAGAAAGTTGTAGTTCATGCTGCAACGTAAGAGTTGATTTCTGCCCCCGGGTCTGAACCAACTTTGTAATAATGAGACAGAAAATTGAGCAGCTATCGACTTAAATGCCACTTCTACTCCACGCAGCCTATTGGAATCTATGGCCTGTCTTTGAGGTGGAGATCCAGAGACTAGAGCAAAGATAATAGGTTTCCCACATTGCTCCTGCACTGCCATCTACAAAACTGACAAGCTTGCTAACTGGATTATGTATTGTATTGGTCAGTAATGGAGAACTTCAAGGGAGTATTACCAGCAGCACAGAGTACAGTATTTATGTTAGTGTCCTTCCCAAATGGTTATTTGTAAAAAGCTTGATCGTATACTGAAATGTTATTGCCATGCACCTTCTAACCGTGAAAATAAGAGATTTCCCCTGCTATTCCATAGCCTTTGTGCGACAACTTATCCACTTTGTCATCACAGAATTGCTTATCCCAACACAGCATTCAGTTTTAAAACCCATAGCTTTTAGGAGGAGTATGGATCGCATGTGATTGCACCTTGATTTTAATCATGATGTCTGGTTCAGAGCAGCCTGGAGTGGTGCTAAATTAGCCCAACATAATTCAGGGCCTTGTTTAGCAAATTGATGAAACAAATTATTTTGACCTTCCTCAGTTGTACCTCCGTTCCCCCTATAGCCGATACCACTCCTTAAGAGCGGGATGAACCACTCCATCACCATGTCTCAGGAGCAGGTGGCATGCCTTCTTGCCAACGCCTTCTTCTGCACCTTCCCCCGACGCAACTCCAGGAAGACTGAGTACTCAAACTACCCAGACATCAACTTCTTCAGGTACTGTGGGATTATGCACAACTGTACATGCTTCCCTCACTAATCATTTTACTCTGATCTGCCTCCTGGACTTTTATTCCAGCCGACATTTCAATGTAGTTGGATTTAATACCTACACAGTGAGTTATGCGACTGGCCATAAACGATCACTGCGTTGCATCGAGAATAACAATATTGATCAGTCTGACGTCCTCAATTACACAATGGTCTGAAATATATTGTCTCTCACAAAAAACAGACGTAGAGCAGATGAGTTACAATTCAATTGAACATGTTTAAGAGCCACTGTGAGCTATTTCATTGTGTAATCACATTATTGAGAACAGTGCAGACATTTCCTTAGGCCGGCTGTACCAACCAGAACCAGCATAAGACAATGTTTGGTTTTAGAGTTACTGCATTATTGTTTACAGATTGAGTTATTAAGCGGAGCTGTGCATTCTGCTTCTTGTCACAGTGAGTTTCCTATGTACTATATGTAGCTTATCGGGGAAAAGGGCCAAAGGCTTAGGTACATTTCATTGTATCCATTTTAATTTGTATGAAGTTTTGAAAGGAGAGCTTTCCTTAATTGTTAGTTAATCCTGTTATATCAGTGTTTACTGTTATAGTAGGAATCATAGAGTAGGAAAACAGAAGAGAAGGTCTGGGCGGGATTCAACCCAATTGTGATTCCAGAGGCAAGGAGGTTCACAGTACTTCACTGTGTCCATTCCAAAGTAATCAATTATGTTTATGATCTATTGACTAACAGTTGCTTTAACTCTGATCTGCCTGTTTAGCAGCCCTGCTCTTCACATTTCATACCTCTCCTGGACATTTCACATTGATTCATTGACCTTTGTGGATAGGGACACTACTGGTGGTCATTCTGTCTTACTCTAGCAGTTGTCAGATTTACCTATATACAATACATGACTTGGGATCTTTTTCATCCTTTCATCATTTCTACTTGTGTGAGAATGATCAATCCTTCTGATATCATTAGAAAAGATAATCTCGGCCAAACCCTTTCCTTCAAAAAGATCAAATATGACAAATGGGAAGATCAGGTAGGATTTGTTTTGCAAAGCTTTTATTGTGCAGATCAGGCTGGTGTAATGCAGAACCAAACCCCCTTGGTAATTCCTTGAAGGCAACAGGATCAGTGGTCTTGCTTTGACAGATCACTACTCAGATGTGTCCCCCATCTCTGTCTGCATCACAGTGTAATTATCTAAATGGAGGAGGGAATTGGATTAACATTGACTCAGATGGCTGCGCTGCGAAGGCCATTGGCTGTTTTGCAGAAACGCTGTAACAACGGTCATCAGTATTTCATTCACATTTAGGCTTTGCTGTGATTGAAAAGAAAAGTAATGTTGTAGTTTTAATGTGTCTATGAAATTTGTCCTAAATCATCCATTTGGTGTGTGTCAGGGAGTAAATGCTTTAGAATATTGTGCTTTTTGGAATTGGACCACAGTTGTGGGATCCAAGCTCAATTTTATCTTGTATGGATTCATCATTTGTTTTAAAGTTTGCTGTTTGAATGTGGTCCTGTGTTTCATTAGCCGTAACTTTTACTGTGAAGTGCATTTAACTCAGACAAAGTTCTGTATTACAATTTTGTATTATTTCTTTTTTTATTTTATTTTATTTGTTATTATTTCTTCTTCATTCTGATGATGAATAGCCCTGCTTTGCTATATATAGCATAGTTGCCTAATGCCCCTTCCTGTGTTACATCACAACTCTCTGCACTGTGATGGATATATTGGTATTATATAATTATGTATTAATTCTACTTTCCCCAAAGACCATATTGTCCTCCATTACTAAAAGAATGCTCTCACCAATGGCTAGCTCGTGTCAAAGACAGGTTGCCTGCAGGACTACATGACGCAAGATTGTTTCTACCGGCCACACTGACAGAAAAGAGAAATGAAAGCAGGAGTCGACTTAGATGAATTAGTTTCCCTGTCCCTGAAGGGCTCTCAGTGCATCAAGCCATTGTCATTATTTCATTTTGCTCACATGGAATTTCTCTCTGATTGTTATGACATGTGGGGCAGTTCTTTAGAGTTGGCTCGAGATGGTGGTGGTGGCCTTAATGCTGGGAGGGCATTCACCTCCCCACACTGCACCTCATTGCTAGCAGCTTTTGTATGTGTGTGTGTGTGTGTGTGTGTGTGTGTGTGTGTGTGTGCGCTTTTCAGGGGAATGACATTTCGCCTCCTGAGGACTGCTGCTTAAAAGGGACATAGGGCTTCTTAATGTATCCCTAAGGACGGAGCCCTGTTTCCCTCTCTGTTCCTTTTTGTGCGAGTTCTGTGAAGTGGCACATGAGTGTGACTTTGTGATGGCAGGCCTGGGGCAGCTCTATTGTTGTAACAGCGGAGGAGCTCCTACATAATCGGGCAGTGACTGAAAGGGAAGCTGAGTGAGAGATGAACTAATTCATATCAAAAGTTAAAGCATGACTGAACTCACATGGCCAAAGTTGAGGCCTGGTTACACAGAGTGTCATTTTGTCTGTAGCTTCTTTAATAAGAGGTGGCAGGTCGGCTGTGATGTCGTGTCCAACCGCTTGCTAAATAAGTAATGCTTTTTATTTTGGCGAGAGTAGCATAGTATGTAATCTAATATCAACAAGAGCTGAATTAAATGTATCATTCCCTTTCCGCCTGCAGGCTGTTTGAGGGGAACCTCTCCAAAGAAGATTGAAAAGCTCAAAACCCTGATGTGCTATTTCAGAAACGTCGCTGAGCAAAGTAGGTGTTCACCTCCATATTAAAATTCCACTCTGAAAGCTTTAGCGTCTTCAGTAATGCATCCTTATTGTTACAAAATAAGTTACACTATTGAGATTGTGTCTTTTTTTTCCGCTTTGCCTTTCAGAGCCTACTGGACTTATAACATTCAAACGAAAAAGCTTGGATAGACCTCCGAGTTGGAAAAGGTGCAGCATTTTGATAATGTGATCAAGAAAGTGTTACGCTTCTGTCATCTTCCTTGTTTCTGCAGAAAGTCTCTGCAGTCCATCAAAACCAATAGTTACGTTAGCAAGACAATGATCTATTGTTTTAACCATAGTCAATAACTAATTAATTATTTGTGTTTTAGCTCACAGTCTCCGCTCACAAAGCTCCACATTACATGTGAAGGGACCATTGAGGACGATGGCTATGGAATGCTTCAGGTAAGAACACGTGGAGATGTAGAAATATATAATAGTGTTCACTGGTAGAAAGGGAGCGTGATCGTGTACTTCAGAAATAGCAGATTAGTTGGGAGGATCTCTTCATTTGAGAGATGCTGGTTACTCCTTGTTATACTAGGTTTCCCTGCCTCTATCCCCCCCTGCTGTAGTCAGTCACTGAGCCCCCAAACTCTGGAGTCTTTCACCCAGAATGCTTACTACTGCTGAAAAGGCCTTTGAGGGAGCGGGTGACATGTCGGTGGGAGTGTGCGCTGGGACTGGGGTCGAGGCCTCTGAGCCTCCTCTGCTCTCTGTGTCGGCCATGCTTCCTTTACACTGTCAGGATGGCCCCCTCTCCCTTTCACCTTTTGTTTGCCTCCAGTTGCCACAAGCTGACAGCTGATGTGCACACATGACCAGCTCCGGGGCACGCTGCAGGCAGGATTGATGGATGCTCTGGTGAGGTGGGGGGTGCTGACAGCCTGTCAAAGCAGACTTAGGAGGCTGGCCGACTGTCCCAGAGTTGAGTGACCAGTATCAGACTGCCGCTCGCCGCTTCCCAGCTTCTTGCCAGGGTTAAGACGGGGGTTGGCCTGGGCTGTCTGCAGGCCAATGAGCCACAACTGTCAGTCCTTGAAAATGGAAGATTATACGTTCCACATAGCTGCTTTCAGACCAAAACAATCCGTTTCATGTCTGTGTCTGAGATGAAATTATACTTGTTTTCTTTTGAATGGTAAACAGACAAAAACAAACAACTAAATTAGTGTCTCCTATAGAGCTGAACTGAAAGCACACAAGTAGTGAAGGATATCACAGACCATCAATTGGAAGTCAGTTTAGCAGCATGTCACAACTGGAGGGAAATGTTTACTTTGGACTGTTGTGTTGTTGTTATATTTTCTACTGGCAGCTGCACACTTACCTGCTGCTCCTGGGGAGAGCTC